>CATIWQ010042115.1:0-35224 GCA_949673415.1 Euphorbia schlechtendalii
GATGTAGTGGTGATGGAGGGGTGGAGGAAGTGGTGGTAATATAGGTAGAGGAAGTGGTGGTGGAGGGGTGGATGAGGTGGTGGTGGTGGCGGTAGCGGTGTTTGAGGAAGAAGTGGATGTGCTGGTGTGGGTGATGGTGGAGGGAGTGGTGGTGGTGGTGGTGGTGGAGATAATATGATGGAAAAAGTGATGGATATATTAACGTGGGTGGAAGAAATGGTGATGCTGGTAGTGAAGGAAGCGGTGGTGTCGGGGTGGAGGTGGTGACGACGGTGGATGGAGGAGGTGGTGGTGATGGTAGCGGTAACGGGATGGAGATAGTGATGGATATGTTGGTGTTGGTGAAGAAGTGATGGTGATAATAGTGGAGGAGGTGAAGTACGGAAATAAAGGAAAATGTTTTCCCATCTTTTTTTGGGAAAACATTTTCCATTATTTACACTACATTTTCATATTGACTTACACAATATTTTTCTTTGACTTATTTTCCAAATCAAACAAACGTAGGAAAATTAGGAAAATATTTTCCTGCACAAAATTTTCCTGGAAACAAACAAGCCGTTAATCACTACCTCCCTTTTCAATAATTGTCATTTAAGATCTTTCAATTTTTTGTAAATAAGTATCGTTTTAAGATTCCAATGTACATTTTATCTATTTTATCCTTATTTAATACATATTAAAAAAGATAAAAAAGATATCCAATCAAGTTTCAAATGAATAAAAGTGGTTGGAATAAATAGATATTTATATTGTGTTAATTAATTAATGTGATGCTGGTATTAATAAACAACATTTAAATGAAATTATTTAAAAATGAAAATGATAAATTTCAAGGTTTATGTAATGAAAAAAAACAATTTTTTTTGTAACAATGAAATGCTATTTTAAATCATTTACATATATAATTAAAATGCAGATTCGAACAAAAAGTCCTTAGCAGTAAGGATTGAAGCAAAAACTATACCATTAAGATCAAATGAACGATTAAAATTTCAAATGCACTACAATATCAAACTTGCAATCTGCGCTTTTGAAACCATTCCCTGCTTATTAGTATAATCATTTTCAAAGTATACAGAGTTCAAGTGCTAACTTATTAATTTCGAATTAAATAACTTTTTAGGGTCTGTTGTATACCTCAAATACCCTTTTAGTACCCGACATAAAGAAATTGCTTAGTTGGTGTATGACGTATTCACTTTTTGCTTATTGGGTACTTAACGTATTCACTATGTGCATATTTGTCGCATGATCTATTTAATTTTAGTACATAAAGTGTCTATCCAACAGCACAAAAAAACGTGAAATAACTATATTGTCATTTGGAGATTTGGTATGTTTTGTTGATCATGCATAGAATTATCGATCCTCAATGGTCTTTTATGTTATCGTATTAAAATTTGATATATTAGGTACCAAATTGGGATGGTATGATAAAGGAATTTAAATGGTGTGGTTTTAGAAGTTGATGAATGACGGGGATGAATTGTGCAAAGTTGAGGGACTCCATTTTTGTATCAAGCAAAAAAACATATGTTAAAGACATTGACCACACATTGGCAGAGGCGGTGCTTGGGTATGTTCCCACCATATCGGCCAGCCGAATTGGCCGAATTTCATCTTCATTATAAATTAAAATAACCAAATCCCTTTACAGAACTTCCCATCAGTATAAAAAAAATTTTAAATAAAAGTTTGCAATCCGTAACAGAAAATACGGATACATCAGTGCAAAATAAATGTTAAATAAAAGTTTATACCATACTTAACAAAAAATACCAAGTAAGAATCTCAGCCTCGTTAACTAAAATAATTTCATTCCAAAAACAAAATCCTTAAATTAAGCTCATCAACTAATAAAACAGTAACCATGGAAAACTTAATTTTAGCCGAGTTATTGAAATAACAAACGTTGCCAATCTGATATTTGGGGACTTTTTGGCATTATTAGTTATGAAGTTCAAACAGGTCTTAAATGGGAAATGATATATGATAAAATTATTACTCACCAGTCTACTCGTTATTAACCTTTTAGAAGGATTTTGAGATCTCAATCTTATTTTCATTTTATATTTTCAATGTATTATTTTTTTAAGTTTTCCATTCCTACCCCTATTAATTTGTTCAACTTTCAAAATAACCATATTTTTATCTCCAGTAGCAAGATGAGAAGACTATAGGAATCAATATTTAAACACATTAATGAAATCTTGAAAATAGACTATGACATTTATGAAAAGTTAAATTAACAAATCAATTCATTCGGTTTATTTTATCTTAAAAATTATAAATTAGTTAAAACGATAATATTTAGTAGACGGAGTACCCGGGTTTTAATATCTCGGTAAAACTCGTTTTAGCAAATTATGGTACCGCAAGGTGCACATGGATCAATGTGTGTGCTGCCACTTCATGAGTTGGCACGGTTCTGGACAATTCGGATGTATGTGCGTCCAAAAAGTATAAGTATATGTATACATATCCATATCTTACTGTATATTTATATTTTTTCCGACCTAGTACATCAATTATTCCATCGTTCCAAAAAGTTTGATAGAACTTTTAAGAGATTTAAATAGTTTTTGAAATTGTAAAAAATGTACTAGTTTCTCATTTCAACATCAAGTGTCGATTTTTAATTGGAGAAAAAAAATCTGAAAATTGCATAATTGAAAATCAAACCATGTAGAATTTGATAAATGGCAATAGGGGGTCAATCCGGTACATTTTATACAAGTTTAGTGAATATCTAAAACTTTTGAAAGTTCACGGAGTATCAGGCTTTTTTGGACATGTTCAGAGATAAATGATGCATTAAACTTTTTTTTTTGCCATGCATCAACATCCTCTTTAACTTGGTAACAAAAACCGAATGTCATCTCCCAACTTGGGAAAAGATCAGATACCCCCCTCAACTTAACAAAAGCGAACCACTTAGCCCCCTCAATGTCATATGTCAATTTGTGCTTGGAAAGATAAAATTTAAAAAAATGACATATTTGAAAAGTTAAATCAAGTAGGTTTTGACACAAGACATTGATGAAGCTTAGTGATCCACTCTAATCAAGTTGAGGAGTGTATTTATTTTTTTTGCAAGTTGAACTATCATCTGCCTTTCATTGATAAGTTAATGGGTGAAATGATACATTTAACATTTATTTTTTTAACCAAATACATCATATCTTTCTTCAACTTGGCATTAAAAATCAGATAAGACCCAGGTTTACAAAAGATCTAGCAACCCCTCAACTTGGCGGTTGGAGAATACAATGCACTCACGCGTGTAAAATTCAAACTAATAAAACACGATATCATTTAATTAAAAAAAAAGTTCACATGTCTTCTCCATGATTTGAATCGGCGACCTTGATGCCGGTCACTTTAAGTTCATCATGGCGGTCATTCGAATTTATCATGATCCCTTCTATTACTCTCTTCTTCCGTACACCGTCCCTTCCTGGCCACCCAAAATGAGTTACTCAGCCCATCTTTGTTCCATTTTTATAAGAAATTTGTCAGTGATTATAGTCATATAGGGACCATGATTTTGTGGTATGTAAATAAAATATCATAATTGTTTGATTAAAGGAATGTGTCCAAGAGTATATCGTATCCTTAGTTTTGGTTTTATTAATTAAAATCCAAATCCGTTTTATTTTTCTCATTAATCTTTACCCAAAAGAAAAAACCAGAGGCGAGAAGAAAGGGAGAGATGACCATTTAGCCGCCGTCAAGGACAGATTTGGCCCGGAGAAGAAATTGAAAAGAAGGGAAGAAAAAAAGATTGTGATCTTTTAAATTTTTATTTCTAAAAGTAATGCCACCATGAATGGATTAAGTGATTCCCTTAAGCATATCTTTTCATGTAAACAATCAAATGAAAGTAATGATGGTGTGCTAAATGAATTGAATTCATTTAAATTGATTTCTCATCTCTTTGGAAACTTCACTTGAAAGTTAAATGAATTCTTCTGAAATCTTGCAACTTTTTACAAGATTTTTATTCCTTGATTTTACAAAAATTCAAATATTATATAACTTGAATTCTATCAATATTTGTTTATTTCCAAACAATGGATTCAATTCAATTTAATTTCCTTAAAATGGACCTTTTCAAACGCTTCCAAACGCATTTTTAACTGATTCTCTCTTACACAACTTTTGATGCTAAATTGAATAGGTAATATTGAACATTTGGCCTTTTTTTTTACTCATCATATCATCCATATCTTTGTTCTCTATTTCAATAGTAATTGAATACGTATAATTTTCTATCCTCAAATTTAATTAATTTACGACCATTCACCTAACTCTTTAAGAATACAGAAGCTAACTTGGTATTTTATTGTTTTTTTCAAATAAATAGTTGATTTCAAAAGGGCCACTTCCCCTGTCCCTTAACTTGGGAAAAATTGGCAAAAATATATGTATTGCTCTCTCAACAAGATATGTTTAAAAAATCTGACACGTGTGTCGTTGAATGGCTATAACCAACTTAAAAGGGTCCAGAATTAAAAGGATATCTGGACTAAGGTGGTCCAGAATTAAAAGGATATCTGGACTAAGGTGACATCCGATTTCTAACTTTAGGGGTGATAAATTAGGCCTTGGCTTTTTCAAATTTGCAGAACCTAGATAGTAAGTTCAGTCTTAAAACATTAGTCACTAAATCTAACTTGACTGAATAAGAGTAATTATCAATTGTTCTTCTCCACACAATTTCAAATCTCATTCTTTTATCACAGACTAACTAACTAGTGCATTAATTAAGTACCATTGAAACTACAAAAGTATGGACATATATATATATATGCACATGCATATCCATATTGGATAAGAGCAAGGCCTAATCATACCAATGAACATGATGTTCATATGCCACAACAAAATGGAACCTTGACCACCCTATGTCATTCAAAAACCTACAACCATAAATTTATTATAGTGCATAAAACAAATGAAATCGAGACCACCTTATTAAACAAGGTAACTTGCTATAAAAAAAACACATTACAAATAAAAGTTCCATCTTTAATTATAATGTGACAAAAATTAAAAGGGACTTGATTACTTCACCGTTGTCTTATCCTCATTACGCACCAGGAGCAGCATCCTTCACTTTGCTCTGCAAATAATCGCCATACTCTCTCGCATAATCCTTCACATGGCTAGCCGTATCATAGATTCTATTCCGCGCATAATCAAACCTATCCGAACCAGGCGGATTCATCCCTCTAACATACTTGTACATCCACGCAGATCCTCCCACGGTCGCCACTAAAAATCCGCCGAACAGCAAGATCCCGGCGACGGCGAAGAAGAGAACCGTCGCGATCGGGAACCAAATCGGACTGGAGAGGATTATCAAAGGAGAGAAAAATACGAGAGCAGAAAAAGCGACGGTCACAGTGATTCCAGAGAGGAGAAGGAGGATAGAGCCGGAGATAACGAGAGTCATGAAACCGAGCAATTGGCCGGAATTAGGCGCGTGAGCTTGGAGTTTGCGGAGGAAAGTGGAGGCGTGGTGGTTGTTGTTGGATCGATGAGGCCGGTGGACGGGGGAGGGACGATTGGGATCAGCCATTGTTGGGGGGGAATTGATTTGGGAGAAAGAGGAAGGATCGGGAAAGGGCTAAAAAGAAGGAAAGGAGACAGGTGGTAAAGGTGGAGACATGCAGGGGTGACACGTGGATTGATTTGGGTAAGTTAGTAGTAATAATTTTATTGAATTTATGTATGGGTGTCTGCCTCCTTAACCTTTTCTTCCCTTTTTTTCCTTTTTCACGCTTATCCTTGTTTAATTCGATCTGAAACTTTTGGGCTTGGGCCGTGATTAATTTGGGCGTGTTAATAAGCCATTTGTTTAAGTGTCCCGTTATTCATTATGCCGTAATAAATTTTAATTAATGTCTTATTTTTTTCGATTTATGCGAGTGAACTGAATTCGAAGTGTATTTAATTTATTTTAATGTAAATTGAAAGTTCCGGATCAGATGCTTTGACTTGAATATTGTGGAACTTTAGAAAAATGTTGAATTGATTTGTTTTGCAACTCCACCTGTAAAATAGATTAAGATCAAGGGAAGGTCGGGGTTTTTTCCCACGGGAAACCTCCGATGATTAAGTTAGTGATCGGCTAAAGAGAGGTTTTGTTCGTTTTTTTTACAGGAAATAGATAATAGAAGAGAAGGATAGAATAATCAAAATCTGCCATAGGGTTTTCATTCCTCTATTTATAAGTCTTTCCGAATCCCCCAAATCAAGGAGATTTGAATGAGTCAAAAGGGGAGTCATGATCCCTAGAATCAAGGGAGAATCAAGGGAGACCAAATCTAAGTTTCATCTGTTCCTTGATTCTAGGATGCAGTTATGGGAATGATAGCTTCCTTTGACTGAATGTCCATCGCCTCGCCTCACGAGACGGGAGCATCTTCTTATGATCACATGGTGAAGCAATTTAGATAACTTCATTCGTCTCAGCAAGTAAAACCGTCTCAAAGAATGGGACGAAAATGACGATGTACGACTAAGTAATGGCATGGGTAATTCGAGGCGAAGCCTCTCCCAAGAGAGGGTGACATCTCACAAATACACCCTCTTATCAGAAGTCCCCCCATAAGTTAAAGAAGTTTTTTAAAACATGCTCCGCCATGAATATGACGTCGATTCAAATAAAATACTCGTCGATTGCAATTCCGCTGCCAGCTGTTTGGGGCGCTTCGTAAAACTCGCCGCCGTATCCCATTGCGCCACGTGTCTTTCTAGAAGCATCTGCGTCTTTTCAAATTCAGAACATTTATAAATGTTTCTTATTTTTTCCTTTTCACTTCTTGTGCAAAAAAATTTCTTCTGCATTTCTTTGTGAAGGTTTTTCTATTCCTGCGACTTTTGCAACTGCATCTCCGATCCAGCTACTCTTTCATTCTCCAATCTCCAAGTAAATTCCTAACTAGCGTTAATGGTTCAATGCTTTAAATCTGTTTATTATCGAGTCGTCGATTTTAATTGCAATCCGAAACCCATCTATTATCATGCTTAGAATTGATTATGGGCTAGGGTTTTTTTACTGCGATTGTTTGTGTTTGATATTCCCCGTTAACATAAGCGTTGTTAGGGTTTCGTAACTGCTCCTGTTAGTCTGAAACAACATTTTGCATGTTTAAACCTAAAAATGCTGTCGGAAAACCCCTTCGCTTGGGAACTCCGACCACTTTTGTTAATAAGATCGCCGTTAGCAATTGCGTACGGCAGTAAAAAAGCCCTAGGTGTGTTAGGTTGCATTTTAGGGTTTGGGGGCCACGTTTGGGCTTATAACTTAGCTTGGGCCATAGCGTATGGAAGGCTCGCAAATTGAAGCTGACTTCTATGAGGCGGTGTCCCTCTTGAATTCGCAATTTGACACTTCCTCGTTTATTTAGGATGAGTTCTAGTAGCTCCAGTAGCGACGTCGCTTTCGATAGAGCCTTTAATCGCTTGACGAAGCTCAACTTAAAATTGGACCACCTACTATCCCAGTAGGTGACCATTGATAGAACTAACCAACGTCCCTTTCTTAGGACTAAACGAAGGGCGTGTAGGAAAATGACTGACCAACCTATATTTCTCGAGCGATGGCTTTCGGCTGATTCAGATGACTCGTTATTAAGAGCCGTAGATGAATATGATGGTGGCGATGGCTCAACAGAGGGAGCCGACCCAGATCAGGAAACAGGGTCATCGCATCCTCAGGATGTAGCGAGGCAGGCTCAAAATCCTAGGCGGGCAAGGAGGAGCCGAGCAAGAGGTCCTACGCCTCAAATTGAAAACATGGTGTCCATCGCTCACGAGGTGGACATATGTTTTGAGGCGCAAGTTCACAAATGGCTTATTGGAAAACCATGTCTGCTGCTGGCTCAACACGAGCGAGTACATACTCCTTCAGAAGGGTATTTTAGTATATATATGAAGCAAATTTGGGTCGGGTTTACCAACCCGCTTCCAGAGGAGATCACGAGACTCCTATCGGATTGGGGGGTGTGTTCGGCTCAAATTCATCCTAATTGCTGGTCGAACATCGTGGGTCATTGCCAGATATACCACGGGCTCGGCCTCAACTTTGATTCTGCCTTTTTCCACTGGCAGGTGTCAATGAGGCAGAAATCATTGGAAGATCATCTCCACTTTAGCAGTAGGGATGGGTTCTACTTCTTCTCAGATCACCCTCAGTCGGTGTGCAATTTCAAGCAGTACTTCTTCTATGTGAAAGTAAACCTGGCGTACCCACCATTTCCGACTCGCAGGAGGGAGGATATACCCAAGACGCTGTCCTTAAGAGGCCTTAAGCCGGACCCTCGTGTCAAAATCTTCTGTTAGCTGGAGCAGGGACGATGGTCGCTAGCAACCATCGCCTGGGCCTTCCTGAATGATATCTAAGTCATCGGATGGGATGGCATAGACTTTATGCATTATGACGGTGCGATCGATATTCTTGGTGAGCTTATTTTCTTTGTTTTATTCTTATCTGAACAGAATATCTTCATCTCGCCTAAGTGTTTCTCTTAACAAACAATTAGCTAAAGATACAAAGGACCTGAGCAGGCAGAATCAGAGGAAGGAGGCGGAGAAGATAGACCTCACTTAGGATGATGTCACTAATGCCACCCCGTCAAAGAAGGTAGCTGCTCGTAATAGGCCACGGGATTAAGCCCTAATTAATGAGGCGATACCCTCCGAGATGACACCTAAGAGGGTAAGATGTAAGTTTGGTTGATATTTTTTATGATGATTGTCATAACTCTCTCGTGTGTGTAGAGCCAAGAGGTGCCCTGCTCGACCCAGCTCCAATCTACTCCTGCCGCCTCGGCCTCCAACGCTGCCACTTCCCTCTCTGCATACTTTAAGGAGAGCCTTCTCGAGCTGGCCAGTCCTCAAGGTGGCATTACAAGCTCGCAAGTACAATTGGCATTCCGCCATGTACTTCCTTTGCCTCGAGAGAGGTAAGCTTATAAAGAAGAGTCAAGTGTCTGCTTAACGGGGGCGCTAGTGGATGCCCTTTCTAATGTAAGTAGTTTGTTTTTTAGGTCATTTCTATTTCAGCCGATGACCTCCTCATTTTGCAGGCTATGTCCCAATGCATGGAGATGCATCGGAGATCATCTAATCACGCCAAGGTGAGGGCTGAGCTCCAGGTGGCCAGGGCAGATCTCCAAGCAGCCAGAAAGGAGGCATCGACGGCCAAACAGATAGAGGCAGAGGTGATGAAGGAGCAGGATGAGGCGTTGGAGGTGGCCTCCAAGCAGAGAGAGACGAAGAAAGAGTTAGAAAGGCTTCGTGAGGTCCATGATCAACTTCTTCAATGTTTCACTGGCTTGGAGAAAGACGCCTCCCATGTCCAGGGTGAACTCGAGGTGGCTCGGGGGGAAGTTGAGGCTTTGAAGAAGGAAGTACAAGTGAGGGACATTTAGTTGGATGGCGTCGTGGGTAAGATGGTAAAGATGGCTCGAATGCTTGGGTCTCGCCTCCTTCAGGCGGTGCACATCCATTGGCCAGAGCTAGAGGACACCATAGTTGAGAATGTACCCTTTCCTACTTTCGAGGAGGTCCCCGATAGTCCTCTTGAGCCGTCTAACGATGGTGACCTTCCAGGTGGAGAGGATCAGCCTTAGGATAGATTTTTTTGTAATTTTCTTTCAACTTTTGTAACTTAACCATTTCCAATTAATAGAAAAGTTGAACTTTTATTCATGCTTTATATATATTGTACTTGTG
Organism: Euphorbia schlechtendalii; assembly: GCA_949673415.1. Lineage (NCBI taxonomy): Eukaryota > Viridiplantae > Streptophyta > Magnoliopsida > Malpighiales > Euphorbiaceae > Euphorbia > Euphorbia schlechtendalii. The sequence goes on from CATIWQ010042115.1 coordinate 9,751, forward strand.
TGGTGCCTGCTTGTGTCGAGGGAACTTTAAAACATTAATAATTGAGCTAAGGTTTAAATACTTAGAGCGATGGTTACCCCGTCTCGAAAAATGTTAATAATTAAGCCAAGGTTTAAATACTTAGTGTGATGGTTACCCGTCTCAAGGGAACTTTAGAAATGTTTAATAATTAGCCAAGGTTTAAATACTTAGCGCAATGATTGCTCGTCTCGAGGGAACTTGAAAATAAAAAAATTAATACTTGCTCTTAGCGTTATGCTTTTTCGCCTCGAAGGAGTTTTACTTAGATTTATCTAATGTTTCTGCAAAGTGTTACGCCTCGAGGGAATTTCTTTGATTAGTGTGTTGTGGCTGTTTGAGGCGTTGTATCATTGTTTATAACAAGATGAATTGCGATAACAAGAAAAAGAATCGTATTCTTTTATTATGTGCTTGAGGTGCTGCAGCCATTTGAGGCGTTCGTATCATAACTTGTAAAAAGAATGAACAATTGTACTTTTATTGATATGTACTATGAATGTGGTCCGGTACTGTGTTAGTCAGGGTGGATCTAGGGGACGCCGTCTCGTTAAAAACCTCTCCCAAGGAAAAAAATTCAATGGGAAAAAATCCGAAGGGAGGAAAAGAGTGCGGCGTCTGTTTCCCTAGCAGTTTGACATTTTGTAATACAGTCCCAAGTTTGAGATATTCCATATTCTTGGTAGATTTTTGCCTTTGAGGTCAGCTAGTGACATGTGGCAGGGCCCACGACCTCTACTATCTTGTAGGATCCTTCTCAATTTGCTCCAAGCTTACCTTTGCCTTCTCGAGATTGTAAGGCAGTGGCGTCATTGAGGACCAGGTCTTCTTCTTTGAGACGTAGACGTCTGACCCTGCGGTCGTGGTATTTGGTAATTTTAGCTTTGTAGGTGACCATCCGAACGCAGGCTCGTTCTCTCCTTTCTTCAAGGTTGTCCAAGTGATGTTTCAAGTTGATGTTATTTTGCTCCTCACTGTAGTAGATGACTCTTTTGGACGGGGCTGCTATTTCCACCGAGATCATGGCTTCTACCCCGTGAACCAGGGAATAGGGCGTCTCGCCTGCTGGTCTACATGGCGTGGTTCGATACGACCATAAAACTCTTATGAATTTGTCCGGCGAGCATCCTTTGCTTCCTCTTTCCAAGCGTTTCTTAAGTCCTTCCCCTAGTGTTCTATTAGTGACCTCCGTTTGGTCGTTCGTTTGAGGGTGTGCCACGGAGGAGTAGTGGTTCCTTATTCCAAGTCCTTGGTAGAATTCCACAAATTTCTTTGATGTGAACTGTGTGCCATTGTCCATCACGATCTTCCTTGAAACCTCGAACCTTGTGATGATGCTCTTCCATACGAAGTTAATGACCTTTTCTAGGGTGATGGTACTGACGGCGACTGCCTCAACCCACTTCGTGAAGTGATCGATTGCCACAATCATGAATTTCCTTTGCCCACTAGCTATTGGTAAGGGTCCTGCCATGTCGATTCCCCATGTTGAAAAGGGCCAGGCGGTTACTATTGGCTATTGGTTAGCCCGAGGTAGGTGGGCCTTCCTTGCATGTATCTGACAGGGGTGGCAATTCTGAACATACTTTGTTGCATCTATTTTGATCGTTTCCCAGTAGTAACCGGCCAGGCTGACTCTCCGCTGTAGGTTGGATGCCGCCTGATGCGATCCATAGATTCCCTCGTATAGTTCTGCCAAAATATCCTTTCCTTGAGCCGAGGTGACGCATTTCTGCCAGGCATCTGCTTAAGACCTTCTGTATAGATGTCCGTCTACCACAGAATATCTTACGGATTTTTGTACTATTTTGGATGCCTTCTCTTTGTTATCGGGGAGTTGGCCCTTATTGAGTTAGGCTATAATGGGGCGTCGCCAATCATTGGCATCCTCCTCGACGCAAAGTATTTCTTCTTCCCCGCAACTACGGCGGTTGAGAACTTCATAAAGGCTCCCTTGCCTTTGACAGCCATCTGGATTTGAGGTGGCTTTCGCCAATTCACCTGCCGTCTCATTCTAGGTTCGAGGAATGTTTTCAACTTTCCATGCAACTCCTTTCTTTTCCAGGTTTTCTATTAGGCTTTGCACTTTGCATAGGTATTTGATCATACTTCCCTCCTTTGTTTCAAATTTTCTATTGATTTGATTGGAGATTAGCCGTGAATCGCTACCAATAATTACGTTGTTTGGAGTCAATTCAGTGATAAGTTCCAGCCCCTTGATCATGGTTTCGTATTCGGCGGCATTGTTTATGGCGGGTAAAGCGAGTTTGGCCGCATAGGTGAGGCGAATTCGGTTTGGGCCTTCTACCAAGACGCTGACTCCGGATCCGTCCCTGGAAGAGGCTCTGTCGACATAAACTATCCATGGTTCCATCTTCACTGTTTCTGTTGGCTCGAGTCCGGCAAACTCTACCACAAAATCGGCCAAAACCTGGGCTTTTAGGGCTGTTCTTCCTTCGAAGAGGATGTTAAACTCTCCCAACCTTATTACCTATTCAGCCATTCTGCCCCACGTCTCAGGTCTTTGTAGCACTTTCTTGAGTGGGAAGCTAGTCCGTACTATGATGGTATGTACTTGGAAATAGGGTTTGAGCCTTACTAAGGCGGCGATTAGGCTCGAGGTGAGTTTTTCGATCCTGGGATACCTCAGCTCGGCATTCTTTAACACTTTACTTGTGTAGTAGATGGGATGTTGTTGGTTGTCTTGTTCCCTTACCAGGACCGCTCTCATTGCCTCTTCGGTTGCAGATAAGTATATGAATAATGGTTCGCCATGGGTTGGTCGGTTGAGCAGAGGGGGGGACACCAGAAATTCTTTCAGATTTTCGAAGGTGAGCTCGCAACATTTATCCCATTTTAAGGCTTTGTTTCCCTTTATTGCTTTGTAAAAAGGTAGGCATCTCTTGGCTGAGAAGGAGATGAACCGTCCCATTGCATTTATTCTTCCGTTGAGGCCTTATACCTCATTTAAGGTTCGAGGCGTTGTCATGTTGATGATGACTTCAATTTTCTCAGGGTTAGCCTCGATTCCTCTTTCTGAAATTAGGAATCCCAGGAATTTACCACTTTTTACTCCAAAGGTACACTTATCTGAGTTCAATTTGAGGCGGTATTTCTGAAGTACCTTAAATACTTTCTAAATATTCACTGTGTGGTTGGCTTCATCTTTGCTCTTGATGATCATGTTGTCTACGTACACTTCCACATTTTTTCCAATTAAATCCTTGAACATTTCGTTTACTAGCTTTTGATATGTGGTTCCAACGTTTTTGAGCCCGAACGGCATCACCTTGTAGCAGTAAGTTCCTTCGTACGTGATGAAGGTGGATTTTTCTTTGTCCTTGGGATCCATTGGATTTGATAGTATCCCGCTTTAGCGTTCAAGAGAGAATAAATGGCGAATCCAGTGGTTGAGTCAAATAGCTGATCTATGCTGGGTAATGGGCAAGTGTCTTTGGCGCAGGCCTTGTTCAAGTCCTTGAAGTCAACACACATTCACCAAGAACCATTGGGCTTTCTTACAAGCACCACATTTACCAACCATTCGGGGTAGTGGACTTCTCTGATATGTCCCACCTCGAGTAATTTTTTAATCTCTACTTAAATTGCTTTCTGCCATTCTGGGGCATGCTTGCGTTTCTTTTATCTGACGGGGTTGACCGACGAGCCAATGTTGAGGCTGTGGCACATGGCTTAAGGGCGGATACCTTTGATGTTTTTGCTTGACTAAGAAAATGTATGTTGCTGTTCTTTCCATACCCTTACTACGGCAGCCTTTGCATTTTTTTCATGTCTTTTGCGATTTTGATCGTTTTACCTTCTGCTAAGATTAGGACCTCCAGATCTCCTACCGGCTTAGCCCTTTGACGATCATCTGTGTCAAATGAGGCAATTTCTATCTAAATGGAAGCTACATAAGCTTCTTTAGCCATTTAGGGGTTGTCTATTGCCACCACCGTCCCTTTCTTCGTTGGGATTAGGAGAGTTAGGTATTCCAGGCAGATTAGGGCTCTTAACTCGATTATGAACGGTCACCCTAATATCATATTGTAGCCAACACCTATGTCAGCAATGACAAAATCGACATTTCCCCTCCAAGTTATGTCCTTGTCGCCTACCTCCATTTCTAAGGTGACTTGCCCCGTCGACAGGACGAGCTGGCCTCCTATCCCTACTAACGGGTTACCGCCTGGTTGAATTTTGGAGTCGTGAACCTTCAATTATTTTAGCACAGAATTTGTAATTAAGTTGATTGAGCTTCCTATATCAATTAGGCCCCGTCTTACTATTTAGCCCTCGGTCAATGTCTCAATTATGAGGGGGTTTACGTGGGGTCTTTCGACCAGTGAATGTCTTTAACAGGCTTTGAACAAATCTGTGTCTTGCCCTGTCAAATCTACTACTTTGGGCTTCTTGGCGGGTGACTCATACTTGGGCCCTCCTGCGATTACCATTATCGTCCCCTTAGCCCTTTGTGCTTTATTATCTCCTAATCGAGATGGTTTCGGAGCCTCTCTTCTATCCTTTGTTACTCCCTTTAAAAATTGACTGAACTTGCCAGCTCGGATGAGGGCGTGCACTTCCTCTGCAAGCATGCGGCAGTCATTCGTGTGATGTCCTCTGGCTCGGTGAAATTCACAGTAACTCTCAGAGTTTCGGCTTACTGTCTGGCCTTCCGGCACTTTTGTTAACCGTATGTTCTTCTTCTCGTTGGTCTTTTTTATAACCACTAGGATTTAGCTGAGCGGGGCATTTAGCGTAGGTCTGCTGGCTCGCGGGACGTATTTTTTGTAGGGGTGATATCTCTCTTCCCCTCTACCTCTTCTGGGCGATCGCTCATCCCTCTAATCGGGTTACCTCTCTTCCCCTTTACCTTTTTTAGACCTATTCATTTCATCCACTTCGATCATACTTTTTGCCATGGCAATCATTTGAGTTGTGTCTCTGGGTCATCTCTCAATAATTTTCGTCCGCAACCGGTCATTTCTCGTTCCTCTGATGAGGGCTTCCTTCGTAGTGCTGAAGTCGATGTCGTCTGTGCTGATGCATACCTCATTGAAGCGGTGGATGTAGAATCTGAACTATTCTTCGGGGCCATAGGTGACTTCATGGAGCTACCGACTCACATATGAGGTGGGGATAGATCCGAGGAAATGCTTGTAAAAAACCTCACTTAACTAATCCCAGGATCTGATGGAGTTAGGCTTCAGTTTGTGAAACCAATAGGCAGCCGGCCCAGTTAACGTCTGCTCAAAGTACCGGCATATGTAGGCTTCAGGGGTATACATCATCTACTTCCTATTTATATAATGCCTTACGTGTACCACTGGGTCGTCTCGTCAGTCATACAACTTTGGGAACACGGGAGCAACAAAATAGGGGTTGAGCTGCACACCCAAGATTTTCTTGGTGAAAGGGGAGAGTCGTTTTTCCACCAGGGATTCTTGATACGGGACAGCCAGGTCTTTGAGCAGCTTCTTGATGCTCCCGCGCAGCTTTGGGTCAATCTCTGTGTCGCTGTCTCCTTTGGCAGTATTATCCGTCGGCTCAGATTCAGAAGATAGTTGCGACAGGGCTCCTGATGCTGGTGCGCATGATGGTGAGGTTGTACCCATGGCATAGGGCATTTGCATTCTCATTAGGGGTGTTGGTGCCCCGGTTGAGAAATAAGTATTACCACCTGACGTATTAAAGTTCTGATACATTGCGAGCATTTGAGCCTGCATGGCGGGGTTCGAGGCGACACTAGGTTGAGGAATGGTTAGCGTCGCTTGCGGGGCTACGGTTGTGGGGGTCAGGATCTGTACTTTTGAGGTGTTGGGAACTGCGGCCCTACGTTCTTGGGGTGGAAATAACTCTGGCAAGGTTGGGCTGAATCTAACCGTCATTAGGGATTTCCTGTAGGGTGGCCGCCTCAACATTGTACTGTTCCACAAATCCTGTTTTGATTATTTGCTGTTGCTCAGGGGGTATGTTATATTCCCTAAATATCTGCAGCATCTGCTCCACCGCATTAGGAGCGCCGCTCGGGGGTGTTGAAATTGATACTCCGCCGTCCACAAGTCCACCACGGGTGCCTTAGATGGCTCTGGTGTCGGAGGGTTGAGGGCCATCGCCGAACTCTGCCATTTTGCGTAGGCGTTCCTGCACCCAAGAGAGAAAAAGCGTAGATTCTGCGACTAGGTGTGGATAACACAAATTGATAAAAAATAATAAATAAATAAATAAAAAAGATTTGTCGAAAGATTGAATTAGTAGTATGTTGCTGGGCACTTATCAGACTGCTTGAAAACGCGTTGCGAACCAAAATTCCCACCGGGGTAAGTAAGTTTGGTCCACGCTCACCGCACCACTGAAAGTTTCGAATCAGATGATTTGACTTGAATATTGTGGAACTTCAGAAAAAAGTTGAATTGATTTGTTGTGGAACTCCACCTGCAAAATAGATTAAGATCAAGTGAAGGTCGAGGCTTTTTCCCCCGGGAAACCTCCGATGATTAAGTCAGTGATCTGCTAAAGAGAGGTTTTGTATGTTTTTTTTACAGGAAATAGATAATAGAAGAGAAGGATAGAATAATCGAAACCTGCCATGGGGTCTTCCTTCCTCTATTTATAAGTCTTGCCGAATCCCCCAAATCAAGGAGATTTGAATGAGTCAAAAGGGGAATCATGATCCCTAGAATCAAGGAGACCAATTCTAAGTTTCATCCGTTCCTTGATTCTAGAATGCAGTTATAGGAATAACAGCTTCCTTTGACTGAATGTCCACCGCCTCGCCTCACGAGATGGGAGCATCTTCTTATGATCACATGGTGAAGCAATTGAGACGAATTCATTCGTCTCAGCAAGTAAAACCGTCTCAAAGAACGGGACGGAAACGACGATGTACGAATGAGCAATGGCATGGGTAATTCGAGGCGAGGCCTCTCCCAAGAGAGGGTGACATATCACAAATATGCCCTCTTATCATAAATCTATAATCATGTATAGTTGAATTAAATTGAAGTGAGTTGAATTGAATCAAACTGAACTGATTTATAATCCAAAATAACAAAGTATATAATGGCGTTCCTAACCCAACCAACGCATATCACTCCATTCACTTAATTACAAATTATTCGAGTAAATTCATACAACATATAAATGTATTTAATATTACATGTACACTTATTTAACAAAGTAAATTGATCATCCCACGTACGAAGCAAATGAAAGATTCACCACTTAATTAAAGCCGCAATTTGTTTACCTTTACACCTAAAATATCCGAATTTACTAACAAAGTAATTTGGCTTGCATAACAGATTATGGTGTGTGAGTTTTCCAATGATCGATTATTTTTCGCAATAATAAGACTTAAACATGAAACATTGTTTGAGCGATATCAATATGCTTATCACTTTAAAAACTTATTTGCATGCAGTTGAGTTATGTTTTTTAGGTTTATTAGGGCAACTCCAATAGTTTCCCATTTTGGGGATTTCCTCAAAATGAGGAATGAATATGGGGAATGGTCAAGTCCAACCATTCCCCATATTGTATATCCCCAAAATGGGGTTCCCTATGTATGGAGAATTTTAAAATGGGGAATGATTATTATATTAATATATTTTTTAGTTTTGATTTATTTTAATGTGTTTAATACTTTTTTTTGTTATTGGGAATGATTGAATGTAAGGAAATTAATATAATAATAATAAAATATTATTAGTTTATGAGAATCTGAAGTGGGGAATGAAAAATGGGGAAAATGGTTGGAACAAAAACACGATAGATTCTACAAAATGAGGTTTGAGGAATGAAATATGTGAAAAATGATTGGACTTGCTCTTAGTTTTACATGTTTTTTAAATATCCGTCAGTTTACAATGGTAGAAAATAATAATGACATCATTAAAGTCTTTGCTTATGAAGTAATGAACTCCATCGTGATAGTAAACGCAGCTTTATTTTTGCAATAAAATATAGCAAAATAACATTTGACAATGTAGAATATGTGAAGGAAGCATAAAATTAAAATCTAAAAAAATGATTAATAGGCTATCAAGGTATAAATAATAAATTCAAGTGTTAACAAAGTTAAAAAGCATTGTTGAATTGAGTTGTCACAATTAGAGTATCTTGTACAAGATAAGATTAGGATTCTTTAGATTAGTTGATCCCTATCTTTAAATTAAAGCATTTAATTATCCTTAAAATAAATGTCTAAAAACTGTAAGGAGTTTTCCTTTTCATTTTGAACTTCATATCCTGTCCAATAAAATATCTATTTGGGTCCTCTGAATATGATTTTCATTTACCATATTCCCCACATAGAAAATTATTCAACCAATTTTGTTTGAATTCACAAATATTTGAAAGGAGCTAAACATAAATATTATCCTACCAAAAATTCCCAAAATGCACTCACTTAAATGTTTAATTGCCGGTTACTTATTCAATACAAGCATTTTATTCTGCCAAAAACTTATTAAAAACTCTATACGTACATACACATAAGAGGCTCTGTTACTTAATTTCCTCTGCTTGGCCGAGAGATATATGCACTTATACTACAATTATAGTATAGTATTATGCAAAATTGATGCTGAGGAATTTGTATTCACCTCTTTGGTTTTGGTTTTCTATAACTTCAGCCGTTGAACTTTTGCTCCGTAGCGCTTGCTGTGGCCTGCATCATGCGGTCATAAATCCATTAAGGCGCGAAAATGCATAACCATCATGTAATGTATTTACTGCATACTAAAAAAATAAGCCTACTATTCGTGTTTCATTTTTTTTTTTCAGAAAAAGTCTATCAATTAGTGTTTCTCCAATGTTATCAAAGAAACAAGTTATAGCATGACATTTAAAGATGAAGTAAATGAGCAACATATGATACATGTAAGAAAAAGAAAAATACCCCAACAGAAGTGACGAAGTTACAAACAGCGCATTTAACAGAACGAGCTCCGTATTGATACATCAACAGCATCCTGCAGTTCCCGCAATTGACGTGTGCCACCTGATTTGCTGTTGTGACAATCTTGGTTTCATTTATGAAATTCTAATTCCAATTTCAAGTAGTGTAATTTGGGAAGTTGTTAATGTAAAAAAAAACCTTCCAAGGCAAGATTAACAGTGTGACAGCAAGAACATTGAACACTCGTTGCTCCGCGAATGTACATTAGCAAAGTATGGCAGCCTCCGCAAACCAATTGTGCCATTTCTGTACCTGTTAAGCCATTGAATATTGAAGTTACGTTGTTTGTTTTTTTTAAAATTAAATACAGAAAAAAAGGAAAGAAGGAAAGGAAACCAGGAGGAGGGACAGCAGTAACAGCATTGCAAACGGCACAACAAACAGAAGTAGCTCCAACTGGGTACATTAAAAGGTTCCTACATCCTGAACAAACTAGCTGGCTCTGTGAACCTTAAAAAAAACATCATCAAATGTAATTAAAGCCCAAAACCCAGTAACTAGTATCAAATTAGGAGTTAATTATGAAAAGAAAACATAATTACCAGTGGCAGGAGGTGGCGCATATGGTGAAGGAGGAGGAGGAGTTGGATAAGGAGCAAGTGGAACTGGCATTCTTTTTTTTTTTTTTTTTATTATTATTATTATTATTATTTTTCTTTTCGCTTAATTTCCTACTACTTTACTGCCTTTACTCTGTTACTTACTTACACCCTTTTCCCCTGTTCTTCAATCTTGCTGCCATACCTGTACTATTGCTGATAAATTTATTTATTAATACAAGCTTCAAATCTGAGTTACAAAAGCAAAAGCAAGTTCAGAAAAGACATTACCCAGTTGGAAAGAGAGGGGAAATTCACATTTGGAAATATTTAGTATTGTAATAATTGTTATGTTTGAGTTTATGGACGAACAAAAGGGTTAGAAAGTTTAAGACAATGATAAAGAAGCGAAGAAATGGAGTTGAAGTAGAGTGGGGCAAACACACACACCCTTTACATCTTTCACTTTGAGACTCAATTCTGCTCAATTTTTTTTCCCTGCTCAATAATTACTTCAAAAATAGAAAGATAATCTGTATTATTTGCAAATTGTTTGCTTTTTGCTTTAAATGAATTTATTTTTCAAATATTGACAAGTTCCCGATTTCTTGTTCTTCGTTTTCCGCTTTTTCTTCCTAAAAAAGTACATAATAATGAGTTTCGCAGAAAGCAATGTCAAACATCTTTCAAAGTGAAGGTGGAAGGTCCTAGGTTCGATATCCAACCTCTTCAAAAAATCTAATTTCTTCAAAAAAACATGAATAAGATGTATATTCATATTGCATTTGCAATTATATTTTAATTTATATACAGTAAACGGAATTGGAATTGAAATTGAAAGATTATGAAACGCTAAATTAAGACATGTATAGGGATTAAATATGGCATTTTAGAAATGAAAAGGTAGAAAAGAGTCCATGAAAAAGTATGGGGCAACATAAGGATTGTGAGTTGTTAAAGAAAATTATAGAAAGGAAGATCAGTATAAAAGATATGATTTTGCACCAAGAAACCAAGACAAAGGGACCACTTCCATTACTGATTATTGGATTTTGGCTTAGCCTACTTCACCTTTATCCAACTGGATATTCTCTCATCTTTCTACTATTCTTATACATTTCCCTTTTTGTTCTGGACTCTATACAATGGGACCTCCACTACTTGTGGAGGACAACATGCTCCTAAGAGCATCTCTAACCTCACTTAGGATTTGAAGTTCCAATCCTGCTTCAAATCTCACTGCAAATTTTGAAGTTGCTACAGTACCTCTTCATATTGGTATTGCAGCAGCTTCAAAAATTTTTTAATAAGATTTTATTTTCTTTTTTTTTCAATTTGATTGGTCGGTTGTTATTTGAAGTTAGGTAGAAATGAATTAAATAATAATAATTTATTTTGAAGTGGAAATTTGAAGTGAAAGGGTGAGGAATAAACATTGAAGTAACTTTAAATTTTAGAGTTTGAAGTGAAAATTGATGGTGTGGGGTTGGAGATGACTTAAAGGCATTTTCTTCAAAAGTTAGGTTTGAAGTTGGAAATGAAGTATAGTTGCTCCAACCTCATTTCATTTCCAGTTTCAAATTTTGAATTGAAGTCCACAATTTCAAAAAAAAATTCTAAATTTTTTGTTGCTTTTAAATTTATACTTTGAAAATATTGATGTAATTTTAATATTATTTTAATTATAAAAAATATTTTAGTTTATTTTTTAATAATACTTTTATAGTTGTGGTCTTGAAATTTGAAGTGAAAACATTATAGCAATTTCAAATTGTGGAGTACAATAGTAAAAAATGGAGGTATATGGTTGAAGATGCTTACACCCTCATTTTTCACTTCAAAATCTATAATTTGAAATTGTTATAGTGTTTTTTTCTCAAACAATGGATTTCAAATTTTGCTTCAAACTTTAAACAACAATTATAAAAATAATGATTTTTTTAAAAAATAAGTGATTTTATAAATAAAAGAAAATTAATATTTTAAATATATATTTAAGGTAAAAGAATTAAAAAAAATTAACAACAAAAAAATAAAAATTTTGAAATTGTGATAGTATCACTGTTTACACTTTAAATTTTGAAGTTGAAAATGAAATGGGGTTGGAACCACTCCACTTCAATTCCAACTCCAAAACCAAACTTTTAAAGTTGGGTTGGAGATGCTCTAAAACACTCTACTACGATAAATATTAACTATTAAGAACACATAGGAGGTAAGATAGGCATAATTTGTTAGATCCAATGAAAATCGTACATGAACGATAGTTGGAGTTAGCTCTTCTAGAGTTTCCTCATTTGAAATTTCTAGGAAAGAGGATCAAGTTGGCGCTAATGAATATCTAGAGGCGTTCAACCCTTTAACGATAGTAGTAAAAGAACGAAAAATTCATGCACAGACTTATCGTCTCTACCCAGTAGGACTATGAACTATATGATCAATGCCCCAAGGACAACACTGACATCTGGGGGTTAGAGGTAGCCGAATTTGAGGTGTAAGTGTCTTCCTAAATAATTTTTTCCCGGTGGAATGACATGGTCGAACTTGCCCTCAAGTGTCAATTTATGATTGGTTTGATTTTAAAAAATTGTCCATATTTTTTCTCTCTCCAACTATAAGCAAGCATATTACATTGAGGGGAGCAAATTGAAATACTATTTACAAATTTAGGGGGTTTTTAAAAAATTTTTGAAAGTTAGGATCACCCATGACTTTTAGTTTCAAGTTACGGAAAACGTATCCATTTGTTCTTTTATCTTATATAATTATTTAACTTATTTTTTTCATTAGTTTTTTGAAATATGATTATATTGACATAATGCATGTCTTGTACAATACAGTGTTTCGGGTGAGGCGGAGTTTTTCCTATGTTATTATTGTAAACCTAACAAGATATATTTTTATTTAAAAAAAGTTAGGAAACAAGAGTTGACTAACAAAATTTTTGATACATGAATTTTTAACTAAGCCTCTAAAGAGTTTAGCAGAGTAATATATACACCTGATAAATTAGTTTCACATAAATTCTGGACAAAAGTACAACTCAACATAAAAAATATTAAAGTTTTATTGAATATAAAATATGATTAATTTTTTTTATATTTTATTAAAAAATATACTTTTTTATTTTTAAGGAACTCGAAACTTGAATCCAGAATAAAACCTTCTTGCTCCACATTGAGGGAGAAGTGTGGCCACTAAAGTCATTGTAGTTTGTCAATTATTAGCGAGTGAACTTCAAATATTGTTACAATTTAAAATTATAACTAAACATTAAGGTTGTGTTTGGAAACAAATCTTGTAAGAAAAAGAAAAGAATTGAATTAAATTCATTCAAGAGAATTCAATTGATTTGGTTTCTCAAACAAATTCTTTTGTTTGGAAATTTCATTTTATATGAAAGAATTGAATTGATTGTTAACTAATAAATTTAACATTTTTTCAAAATAATTTATATAAGTATTTTAACTTCTTCAACTAAAAGTATATGAGAAGTTAAAATGGTGAAACTAATATTCAAAGGTATAATTTAAATGAATTCCTTTGAAATCTTACAACTTTTTGCAAGATTTCAAATCAATGCATTCACAAGAATTCAAATCTTGCATGATTTGAATTCTATCAATATTTGTTTGGTTCCAAACAAAGGAATTTGATAAAGTGAATTCAAATGAATTGAATTCTTTCAAAATGCACCTTTCTAAACACACCCTAAACATATAATGGATTTGGAGACGGGTTTGTTAAGAATATAATGTTCCCCGAAAATCAGAAATAAATGCTTGAGGATCAAATTGATTGAATTGAATAATTGATTGAAAAAACTTTCTTCTTATCTATCTAATTGATAATTTGTTTTCTTATGCAACTAATAAATGAAAAATATAAAGAAAGATAATGAGAAAGCACGTTTTTTGTTGGGAAGTGAAATAAATTGTGGTGGAAAAACAGACAAAATGTTAAAGACATTGAACAAATAATAGAAGAAAGACAGAAAGTTTAGGTTTGGCACATTCCTCCAAACCAAAAAATATTTTAATTGATTTGGATTCATGATAATAATCTAAGCTTAGGGTATTAATGTGAGATTAAATTTAAGAAATCCATAAGAGGTTAGATAATCATAAGGTGGTTGGTGTATATTCAACTCACCCCATAAAATATAACTAGCCAACAAGAATATTGAAAAAGTTTTATATATGCTAATTAGAAATGACACACCATGCTTAGGTTAGGGCTGAGAAAATTCAGAAGGAAGTCCTTTTCGTTCTAATCCCACCACTTGCAACTATTTGAGTAGCAAATACCAAGTTCGCCCGTGAACAGGTTAATCGGATCAAAGGATCCGATTTAATTTAGTTATTTGAACTAAATTAAAAAGTTATAGAATTTTAGAGAATTAATTGCAGATAATCAAGAGTTTAAGGACTTAATTGAAATTAATAAATTTTCATGTATTATATATATGAAATCACGTTATATGAGATTTAATATTTCATTTCAATGGAATATATATTCATTTCATTTTCATTTACATTCATTATTCTCTCCTCTGTTTTCGTCTTACGATGAAAACATCGTAAATTGAACGTTATCAATCTTTATCGTTGTTGAAGTTGTAGAAAATAATTGTTCTCTGATGCACTGTGAGACAATTCCGATTCGGCATATAAATTGTTGCATCATCGATTTTTGGACACGAGAAAATGTTAGAATCCGAATTCTTTTTTATTTCCGATTTTCATCAATTTGAAATTCATTAATTTAATGAAAATTGAAAAAAATATATTTAGCTCTTCATTTTTAATCTAATATTATTAATTTATTCATAAACATCTATACTATCAAATGATATTTAATTTAACTATTTAAGTAAGTCACATACTTTATTACCTTATATTAAAAAAATTTGGATGATATTGTATTTGTGAGAGATGGACGGTTTTTAACAAAAACAAGTATGGGTAATTAGTTAAGTGTTCGTACAAGTAAAGATTTTATGAATACATAAAAAGAACAGGGTTAAGAAATAATCCCTTCCCTTGCATAAGGAGAAAGGATTTATGAATACATAGAAAGAACATTAATATTCTAAATATACTTTCAAAGTAAAAGAATTTTAGAAATAATTAAAAGAAATGAAAAAGTAAAAATTAAAAATTTTAAAGTTGTGAATGATATCACTTCAAATTTGAAATGACATTGTCCATGTTGTAAAATTTAAAACCGGAAATAAATTGGGATTAGAATAACTTTACTTCATTTTCTGCTCTAAACCCTACTTTTGAAGTGAGGTTGGAGATGTCCGTTCAAAATTGAAAACTCAATGGCATATAACATCAAATACTGACATATCAATTTTTTGGCTGCCCGATTCAATATTCTATCGTGTTCCTACAGTTGTTTTTTGCCACAATTTTTGAGACCCAAAAAATTAAGGAAGTCTGTATTACATGGCTGGGAGTAAAAAAATCTGGAGAAGAAATCAAGAAATTAAAAGTGAGTGTATCTTCTGGTAATCTTAAAACAAATATTTGACATTTATGGAAAACCCGGACTCATATTCTCAACCAGACACACCCATTCCATATCCAATTGTGAACCTCGCTTACTCAATGCATCGGAAGGCGTTCCAAGTTATCCCCTAACTTTTAATGTAACCCGTAACTACCATAACTTTCAAAAAGTACACCACTTTGCTCCAGGAAAGTCGCGTGTCAGCTTTTGTTTGAAAAGAAAAATAAGAAAAATGACATATTTGAAAAATCAAACCAACCAGAAGTTAACATGTAGAATACTGGAAGTTATTCGATGCACTTTTTAAAAGATGAGAGAGCTGCGAGGTCACTTCCAAAGTTCACAAGGTAGTAGGTTTTTTAGGACAACTTGGGAGAACTCCCAATGCATTTAATAAACCGAACTAAGGCTCTGTTCTTTTCAATTTATTCAACAACCAGTTTAGTTCACTTCAATTAAGTTTAAGTTTATATATTATTGTAAATATTATTAAAGTAATAATAAATAAATATATATTATTAGAATGAGTGACTGAGGTCTTATCCTAGTGGTTAAGATGGAAGCTGTGGACTCTAGAGATCTCAGGTTCGATTCACATCCGAGGTGGGTTAGGGATTTTCTTTTCCATTTAATGTAAGCCCAAATGAGGTAAATTTTTTTAAAAAAATATATTATTAGAATGAGAAAAGAAAAATATTAATCATGTATAAAATAAATAGTAAGTAATAAAAATTATTTAAAAATATTATTAATAATATGTTATCGTTAACGAATAACTTTGTTTGGTTACAAATAAATATACAAAATAAATAATATATAAAGTATTCAAAGCATGCTCGTTACAATATAATTGAAAAATATTGCAATATTGTAATTCATGATTGGGTTAATTTTTTTACTTCGATCTTCGTCCATGTCGTCATTTTCACCAGCCTCATCGACTTGTTGGATATTGCTTTATTTCATCTCACAAATTTGTTGTACAATAGAATTCCGCGATACGTTCATTACTTTTTTCGATTATCGTCGAACATATTGGAATCAACTCTTCCATCAATTTCTTCATTATCTTACCATTATCCCAATATGATGCATTAATTTTTTATAAAATTATAAAGAGTGAAAGTAGAGATAATAGTTGACATTTGATATTTTTTTGGCATTTGAGGCATACTATGTAATATCTTCCACCTTTTTTTTAACTGATCAAATAGACATTTCACTTTCATTCGCAATGATGAATGTTTATAATTGAAATGTTCTTCCATTCCACGAGGCGGTCCTCCTTTCATATGTTCTGGTACATGAGCTCTAACACTTCAATCCATGTTAGGAGCCAAATAACCCAAAGTATTTGAATATCCTGAATCTAAGTAATCTTTTAATTAAACTACATATGTCCCAAAATAATATTACAAAGTGTGACTTTTGTTAATACTATTCACCATAATATCATAATAAAATTTAATGAAACAAAAATGTAATATTATAAAGTTACAAGCTAATGTTGTTATTATTGATATAAATAATTATTCAATTAAGTTTTGGTATTTTCAGTTTCAGAATAATAAGTTTTAGTATGTTCAGTTTCAATTGAAAAGAACAAAGCCTAAATTCAAATTAAATCTAAAACTGTCTAATCTCACGAGATTATTAAAACTAGGAGATGAAAAAAACAAGTTTTACTCCAACCATTTACCCCATTTTCCATTCCCCAAACTCTATTTTGTGAGATTTACAGTATTTCTATTCCAACCATTTTCCCCATTCTCTATTCCCCATTTCAGATTCCCAAAAAATAATATTATTTTATCATTACTATATTAATTTTTTTTACATCACATCTACTCCCAATAACTAAAAAAAGTATCAAAACAAATCAAAACTAAAAACATATATTAATATAATAATCATTCCCTATTTTGGGATGAACCATATAGGGTATGGATAATGGTTGGACTAACCATTCCCCATTTTCATTCTCCATTTTGGAGAATTCTCCAAAATGGGGAACCGTTGAGCTTGCCGTTATTATAGATGATGACTAGGTTTCATCATTTTGAGCATCAGAGTTACCATAAACAACAGCAAGATAGTAGCCTGAAGTTGCAAGAGTAAGACCAGGAAAGGTGTGACAGCTACCTGGGCGAGGATCGATCTGTAAAAAAGGCCACCTCATGGCTGTGCTGCCTCACACTCTTCCCATCCATACCTGACCACACAAAAACGAGCATTCTCATTGTTGAAACGATCCTTTATCCACTCGAAACATTTGAGTTTTCCCACCTCCCATGAACTATAGACTGAATAAAATCACACCAGCTTGATTAGGTCCTTCCTAATGAAATGTTGATACCCTAAACAGAATACAACTCTTAAAATGTAAAAATGGATAAAAGGAAGGACTGACCATTTGCATGTGTTATCAAGTTGTCAAGTCGGAAGAGTAAGCACTTCAAGGCTGGGAAATAACGACCCTGAAGTCGCCAGCACACATTTATACTTGAGCATTGCGCTAAGAAAGCCTGCGCTACAATATAACGAAAAATTTTAGCTTTATATAGAAAAACAGGAAATTAAAATCTGATCTAAACAAATTAAGAGATTACTCATTAACCAAGTAAAAGATTTCGAACAAAAACATAAAACTGATCAACAAGACTTGAACTATAATTCAACTAAAAACTATAACATGAATAAAAGGAAAGCAAAAGACCATAATGCACTTAATCTCATGTTTTGAATGGCAACATGAACAATAAACTGAAGTTGGTAAAATACCAGAAGTATGGCTTCACATTTATAGCCTTTCACTACAATCAACATTAACAGCAGCTGAGAAAAAGCAACAAGGAAAGTTTGCAGAAAGATAAGGGATAAAAAAAAAAGGATTCTTCTAAAACTCCTTATGATACACACGTATTGATTCTTATACAGTTCATCCTTACAAAGAAAACTGTATCACAACTCAACTCAAAGAAAACACGAGTGCTAATAGATCTATGTCTCAGACTTAACATTTTGGTGTTTTTTTTTTTCTTCCAAATTGCATCATTAAGCAACAAGCGTGCATGGCCCTTAATTTTAAAAAAACGGTAACATTGATACCGCACAATTGAATTATGATGAAACCCAGCAGCATACCAGAAACGGTATACTTATCAGTCATATCATACGATTCATTCCAGTGTTTCATCGTCTCTTGATCAAGAAGATTAGGTGAACCCTGAAAATAGAGCCAACTATGTAACCACTCCAGTTGATGTTCATTTCCCAGAAAGGCCTTACAAAGTTGACTATTTTAGACATATATATATATTTAAAGAGATACCAGATAAATTGTATTTAAGAAAGAAAAGATGTGGGCAAATTTTTTGAAAGTAAAGAAGCATATCTTAAGCACAAGAACAGGGAAGCTACTTTGGTGTTCTTGGAGCTTTCTTCATGCAGAACATTCATTTTTGCCTCAAGCCACCCAATTTTTTTAAGATGCAAAAGGTATAAATATTTAACCTTTTATTTCAAAGACTTGGACTGCCTAATGAAAGATAGATGCAAAGCCAATGTACAATAATCTGTTAGGTACGCGCGAAGGAAAGGAAACAAAGAGGAGCTGAAGCTCGACTCAAGCAGTTAGACAAGATGTTAATTCAGTTAGACAGTTGCAAGTAGTTAGATATTCTGTATTCATTTGTATTTTAGTATCATGAGATCACATTGTAAACCAATTGTAATAGATACAGCTGTAGAACTAAGCCAAGTGGCCATTCTGTTACAAGGCAGTTAGACTAAAAGCTATATAAGTCATTGTTCAGTTGTAACGGAATTCATTCATTCATTAATACAGAAATTCTCTTCTTCTCTTTTCTCTCTCTCTTCTCTTCTTCCTCTTCTCGATCTATTCTTCTTTTCTTCTTAGATCGCAACCCTTAACACTGGTATCAAAGACCTCGATTCTCGCGCCTGTTGATGGAAATTTGGATTGGAGGATCTGATCAGGTCCGCAATTGCTTCAACTTCGCAGAGTCCGTTGGGTTATTCTCCACAGCAGCCGTTCGATTCTGTTTTGGGCGCTCATCCTCGAGCAAGAGGTAACAATTTTCATGCTGAAAGCAGAGATTTTGCGTCGCCAAAATTATTGCCAAGATGTGAGTTACCTATGTTTGATGGATTTGAAGTTGAAAATTGGATAAGCACATGTTGGAAGTTTTTTCAGATTTTTGAAGTTGCAGATGGGAATAAGGTGGATCTGGCAGCCTTGTATTTGCAGGGAAAAGCTGAAAAGTGGTTCAAGAATTGGATTTCAAGCCATCCTGGAGCCAATTTGGAATTTTTTTTGGAAGAAATTGGTAAAAGGTTTCAGGAGATGGATATGGTTGATGCAGTTCAACAGCTTAATCAGTTACGACAGACATCAACAGTAAGCATATATCAAGAGCAGTTTGAGGACGTTAAACTGAAGGTGGAAAAAAGGCACCCTGCCATTGATGAGGAATTTTATGTTTCTGCATTTGTAGCTGGATTAAAGCCTGAGATTAGATCTGGAGTAAGAACTCAGCCTATTACCAACCTTTACTCAACCATTAAATCTGCCAAACACCAAGAGCAGTATTTGCTCGATGTTTTGGAATCTTTCAAATCCAAACCCCCTTACAAACCTTTTCCCACACCAAACCAAAAATCTTGGACACCAACAACACTTACTCAACCTAAACCAAACAGTTTTTCCACCAAACCACCCGAACCGAAAGGCAACCTTTTTCCCTTTCATTCTCAACCTAAAAAAATTCCTTGAATGTGTTGGAAATGTGGTGACAAATATTTTCCAGGTCACCAATGTTCTGTTGAAACCAAAAGGCTGAATGTATTACAAACTGCAGATTCTTGTGAGGAGGAGCTGGAAATTGTGGAGGCGGAGGGTTTGTGTGAAGTTAGCCAGGAGGAATTGGAGGTGGAACAGATTTCATTATCTATAAATGCACTGGATGGTGGGCTGTCAGATACTACTTTTAAAATCAAAGGAATGCTAAAAAAAAGACCTATTATGATCCTCATCGACAGTGGTAGTACTCACAGTTTTATTGATAAGAAACTAGTTGAGGAAGTAAAGCTTCCTATGGAGCCGGTGAAGCATGTGTCAGTTACAGTGGCTGATGGAAGACAATTGGAGGTGAGGGCTAGATGTGGTGACTGTCCTTGGTCTATGAAAGGAGCTAAATTTCAGTTCCATTTGAGAATTTTGGAGTTAGGGGATTATGATGTCATTTTGGGAACTGATTGGATGAGGCAACATTCCCCTGTCACATTCGATTTTGCAAAAAATAGACTGCTAATTCACCAAGGTGATAAGTTAGTGGAGTTGAAAGGAATTTCTGGAGATGTGGTACTTAAACTAATGTCAATGAAATCACCCAACAAACTTGTGAGCAAGGGATGGAAGGGAGTGAAATCTTCCTTGTTTGTCATTTCGGTGGCAAAGGATGAAGCAGAGCCAACTGCTGAAACAGTGACATTTAATCCACATATACCAAACACTATCACACCTTCACTCTCCAAATATATCCATTTATTCCAGCCACCTAAAACCCTTCCCCCAAACAGAAACCATGAACACCAAATACCCTTAAAAAATGGCACTGATCCAATCAATGTCAGACCTTACAAATATTCACCTTACCAAAAAAATGAGATTGAAAAGTAAGTGACAGAAATGTTAACCAGTGGGGTCATTCGAGAGAGCAATAGCCCTTTTGCTTCTCATGTGTTGCTTGTTAAGAAGAAAGAAGGTACTTGGAGGTTTTGTATTGACTATAGGGAGCTGAACAAAGCAACTATTAAGGACAAATTTCCAATTCCTGGGAGCTGCAGTTTTTTCTAAATTGGATTTAAGAGCAGGTTATCATCAAATTCGTATGGCTAAGCAGGATATCTTAAAGACTGCATTCAGAACCCACCATGGCCATTATGAATTCATGGTAATGCCATTTGGGTTGACCAATGCTCCTGCAACCTTTCAGTCTCTTATGAACTCAATTTTTCAGCCTTATTTGAGAAAATTTGTTCTAGTCTTCTTTGATGACATCCTGATTTACAGTCCTGACATTGAGACACATTATCATCATTTAGAATTGGTCTTTCAATTGTGCCATAAGAACCAATTGTATATTAAGGCCTCTAAATGTGATTTTGCTGTACTTTCAGTGACTTATTTGGCGCATATTTTGTCTAAGGAGGGGGTTGCTACTGACCCTTCTAAGATAAGAGCTACGGTGGAGTGGCCACTGCCTAGAACTGTGAAAGGTTTGAGGGGATTCCTAGGGCTGACAGGCTATTATAGGAGGTTTATACAGGGTTATGGACAGGTTAGCAGACCATTAACTGATGCTTAAGAAGGATCAGTTTAAATGGTCTAAGGAGGGAATTCAAGCTTTTGATCATCTTAAAAAGCTAATGTCAGAGGCACCAGTCTTGGCCTTGCCTGATTGAAGTTTTCCCTTTGTTATTGAGTGCGATGCAAGTGGAACTGGGATGGGGCAGTTTTGATGCAGCATGGGAAGCCTATTTGTTACTTATCAAAGGCTTTTAGTCCCAGAAATCAGAAACTTTTTGCTTACGAGAGGGAATTGTTGGCTATTATTCATGCTTGTACAGCTTGGAGGCATTATTTGGAAGGGCAACCTTTTGAGATTAGAACAGATCATGAAAGTATCAAGCATTTATTGGAACAGAAATTACAAACTTATCTGCAACAGAAAGGGGTTTCAAAGTTATTGGGGCTTGATTACAGCATCCAACACAAGAAAGGGGTGGAGAATAGAGTGGCAGATGCCCTTTCTGGGCAACAAGAGGATAGCTTCAATTTCATGGCTATTTCAGCAGTAGTCCCTGTTTGGTTGAAGGAAGTAGAAGGTTCTTATACAGGTGACAAGATTGCTGAACAGTGGGTGGCAAAACTGGCACTACAACCCACAGTAGAAGAACGTCTAGGGAAGTTCAAATTGCAGAATGGAGTGTTGTACATCAATGGGAAAATTATGTGGGAACAGGGTTGGATTTGAGGTCTGTCTTGTTGGAGACATTTCACAGTTCTCCAATTGGAGGTCATTCAGGAATTAAAGGAACCATGTGCAGAATTCAGAGGTATTTTTACTGGCCAAAACTCCTACGTTCTGTTATTGACTGGATTCAGAATTGTGATACTAGCAGAAGGTGTAAAAGTGAACATGTGGCATATCCTGGGTTTTTGCAACCTTTGCCTGTTCCACAGCAAGCATGGCAAGATATTTCAATGGACTTCATTGAAAAACTGCCAAAATCAAATGGGAAGGATACAATCCTAGTTTTAATTGATAGGTTTACCAAGTCTGCCCATTTCATGGCCTTAACACATCCATTTACAGCTGCTTCGGTGGCTAAGTTGTTTTTGGATAATGTGTTCAAATTGCATGGAATGCCATCAACTATTGTTTCGGATAGGGACAGAATTTTCACTGGCAGATTTTGGCAGGAATTTATGAGATTATTGGGAACTAAACTGCTCTACAGCAGTGCTTACCACCCACAAACAGATGGTCAAATTGAAAGGTTGAACCAGTGCCTCGAGAATTATCAACGGAGCATGTGCTTCCATAAACCATCACAATGGCATTCTTGGCTATCACTTGCTGAATTTTGGTATAATAGCAGTCACCACTCTGCTATTGGAATGTGCCCTTACCAGACCTGATATGGGGTGGTTCCATCTCTTCCAGTCTTGCCTAAAGACACTACTGCAGTGGCTGGTGTTGAGGAGTTCGTTTCTACAAGAGAAGGCATGAACACACTGCTTTTTGGCAGCACAGAATAGAATGAAGCAATACGCAGATAGGAAGAGAAGTGACAGGGAGTTTGCAAAAGGGGATTGGGTTTATCTGAAGTTGCAACCTTATAGACAAAATTCAGTGGTAAGCAGAGGTTCCCTCAAGCTTTCTGCAAGGTTCTATGGTACATTTTTGGTGGTAAAAAGAATTGGACAGGTAGCTTATAGATTAAAGTTGCCTGAGACATGCAGAATACATCCTGTGTTTCATGTCTCCCTGCTCAAGAAGAAGTATGGTATTGGAGCTGAAGTTCAGCCTACTTTGCCGCCCATTTTACCTGATATGGTGGAATTCCAACTCTCTAAGATAGTCAATACTCGAACTATTTTAGTGGATAATTCACCAGTCAAGCAAGTGCTGGTGCAGTGGGCAGGTTTGCTTCTATTAACGTAATCAAATCTGCACACTTGGTAAAAAATATTACCATATCCCATAGTACAGATCATTTCTTCCAAGAACAGAATTATCAGATTTCTGATAAGAAATTCAGTATTATTGCAAGTAAATCAACATGGGAACCCTTTCTCCACAAGAGAGGGGCAAGCATATGTGTTATGTGTGTGTGTGTAAATATTGACCATGTGGATTTTACGGATTGCATATAAAATTACATATGCCATATAAAAATTCTACCACTTTGATACAATCTAACTATTGTACTGGGAAATAATGTTGTAAAGAAAGCCAAATAGTTAGCACAATAAGCTAAACTAACCAACTATGCAAACAAAAGAATTCCACCTTCAATGCAACGAGTGTTTCACCCCACGTTTTCAGCAATTTATGTTAGTTGCCCTAATTTAAGATCAGTAGTGGCATGAAAGATGTTTGAAATAACAGGTTTATAGTAGACAGTTATGAGTTGAATGTACCTGCATGTACTTATTGGCTATAACTCTGTGACTATATCCAAGTTTCTTCTTGGATTGAAATCGTAGTCAGCTAAATCTCGCCCAAGGCATCAAGAAAAGGCATATTGAAGTTTTCAATCTGTATTACAAACTTTAATTCGTGAACAATAACAACAATGACTGATGAAAAACACACAGAAACAAAACAGAAGCATTTAAACTTGAAAATCGCATTAAAATTAAGCCTCTAAAAACATTACCAAAATCTCAGGAAACTTTGAAAAGATACGGAAAATTATCAATGTATCTGCTCTTAATGACTCCGATCGAAAGCACTAAAATTTAAAAGAATTTGAACAGAAGACATTCATATAAATTAAAGATTTACAACTGCAACTCACCAGCTACATAACAAGGATTCAGTTCATTGATACCGGAAAAGATCGAAGAGGTAGAAGAATGACTGAGGGAAAACGTCTTTCTTAAGCCCTAAACTTTATCTGATTTCATTATTTAACCCCTCAACTAAACTTTTTCTTTCTTAATTAAACTCTGTAGCTTTATGTATACTATTGACTTTATCGATTTTGTTTAATTAATTACTTTGCCGAATATACCTTTAAATAGTTTATATCAATTTTGATGAAATTTATTACCTTCTGAACATGCCTTTAATTTATATCAATTCTTTTTATTTGCAATCAACATACCTTCGATTTATTTTATTCAATATCATGAACATAAATTTATTCTGAAAAAAACTACTAAGGAGTATTTGGAATAATCAAAGCAACCTTTAAGCAGACCTTAATAAAAGATAAACACTGGCTATTTGCTAAGTGAAAAATCTTCATTCTATTATTCTTCAGCAAATAGCGACAACTGGGGTAGTAAAATACTCGAATATACACCAATAAATAGTGGACTGTTGACTTTGAAGGAATGCTAAATAGTCTAAAATTGAAAACAGATTCAAGCCCATCGCATTAAAAAAAACAGTGTTACTAGTATTACGGTTAGTTTTTCTAGGGAATTTGTCAATTATGACATGTCCCGTCAAAATTATTTCGTTCAAAGGTTTGATCTTTAATTTAAATGGGTCAAAATTTTTCATTAATTACTTTTTGTACGTTCCTTTCTTCTTTTTATCTTCTGTACTTTTTTTGAGTTTTATTATTTAACATCCTCTCACAATTTCTCAACTGCTTCTCTTCCAAGTGTTTGTTCTTGCGATTTCTCAGATTTCGTTTCTCTACGATACGATTTCAAACTTTAACTGCTTCTCAACAACTCGTTCTTCATAATCTGTGTTACGGGTTGTTGTTTAATCCTTTGAATCTCTTCCTAATCGAATTTTCACCACAATCTTTCATTTTTTCTCAATTTTTTGTTCCTGTTTCCGATAGTTATGATACCTAAACTTCTTCTCAAAACAAGAGTTTGGTTGTTCATAAGAAGGGTCAGGAAAGTAACAAAACCTTCTATGAAATCTACTTCAAGCACTTTGAAAGAGAGTTTGGTTGTTCATTACTAGTTATTTATTAGCCAAATACCAGCAGTATACCACTTACAAACTAGAATTTTTCCAAAATGCAGAAACTTGATCATTAGTAGCTGAATACTAGCTGCATACTAGATAAATACCAGTTGGATATTTTTTAACTAATTTATGCAGAATGAAAGCTTAAAAAAATTTCATTACTAGGTGTTTACTAGCCAAATACCAGT
>CATIWQ010042133.1:0-33110 GCA_949673415.1 Euphorbia schlechtendalii
TTATGGCTATAGTTTCCTAACACTTTAAACACACTTAATACTTATAGGACTTATTTGAGATTTGCATATAAAACTCATAGTAAGAATACCATTAGATATTACTCCACTTAAACTTATCGGAAGCATTAAACTAAAACTATACAACTTATACTAATTCATGTTGCATTGAAATATAAATCGAAACTTACTTAGAATGTTGCTCTTGAATGTTACTCACCACTCATCCTTGCTAAAATGATAAATGTTTTGCACTAACATCAAACTTGTAAATACCTAACACTCATAATAACCTTGGACAAATGTTAGTAAAGTATAAGAAATGATAATGCATAAATGTCACAAAAATCAACAAAAATTTTCAAATTCTTTGATTTTTTAATTTAAATCAATTTTTTTGGATTTTACGGGATTTTTACAAATGCCCTCCCACACTAAAGAACGCAATATCTTCATTGTGAGACATTATAAAAATAAAAAACTGAACTGAATCTAGTCTAAAATTAATTGAAAAAGATAAAGTAAAGAAAAGAATAAACCCGATCTATTGTGAAGGAGAATCTGGGGGACTAGGAGTGAATTGACAATTTTTTTTTCTAAAGAATGAAAGTAATTTCCGAAGCACCGATTTATTACTTTTCTTTAGAATTTTCATGTCTTTCTTCATAACTCTAACTTTCCCTTGATAATTATCCAATTTAAGTTGCATTCTTGCCTTCCAATCTTCCGAAGCTTCTTCTTCTTCTTCATCATCTTCGTCTATTTCAGTCATCGAGGCTTTTCCTTTGCGACGGCTTACAGATGGATTTGATGGTTTGATGGAAGAATCTTCTTGAGTCAAGTTGAGTTTCTTGGTGCGGTTGGAATGAATAAACACCTTCATGTTCTTGGAGTAGTCTGGTGTTCTTCAAATATGTCCCATCCATGTATCGAAAATACTCACCCAGCTGTTGGACATAGGGGAGTTCTCCTCTAGCACCTAAGATTATGGCAGTGATAATCTCGGCTGCTCCAATCTTACTCCTCATGCTCGTCGAGTTTTTCTTCATCATATCCCATATAATATCCACGAATTCCTCTTTTTGCTTCATCAAAGCTCAAGAAAGAACAAACAAGTCTTTCTTTTGGACCTTTGTATTCTCTAATCGACAAAATACCGAAGTGGAAAGGTATTAGTGGAGAAGAAGAATGCATTCATCCTTAATGAGTTTGTTAGGAGAATTTTTGAGATCGAAGACTCTCTTACCTGATAAATTTGCCCAAACTCTATTAGGTTGAAAAGAATCCATCATGCTAAAAGTATTAGCAATCTCGAAACTGAACCAATTACCCATCATCTCTCTCGTGACGGTGTATTGCTATCCTTGATTACGAAATTGTATTACCCTCATCCTTGAATCTTCGAAATCGAATGTTACCAAACACTTGAGGATCCAATCTCGATTTTGTGGAAAGCACAAACTCACAAATCTTGTAAGACCAAGAGCCGAAAGGTAGACCTCCATCTCTTCATGGAGATTCAAAGTTTCTAAAAAAACTAAATCGAGGAATATCATCCCGGTGATATCCAATTTGCTTAGCTTTTGAAATCTCTTGCCCTCTTCTCTTGTCCTTAATGGGAAAGGACAATCAAATTTTTCTTGAATTGATTGAGTTCCTCTCTTTTATGCTGCTCCCTTCACATGAGTCATATTGGTTGAAGTAAAAGGTTTGAAAAAGGTTTAGATTTTTTAAAATATAGAACATGAGAAAATTAGAAATTTTGAAAGTTTTGTAGAAGGTGTGGTGGCTAGGGTTCAACTTGGACCCATTTATAGAGGTTTAAGATGTCTCTAATTGGTCATAAATGGGATTATAGCCGTTTAGGGGTCAAAATTAGCCGTTAATGACGGTTTTAGCCATCTGTCGTGTGTTAGTTCGCTATCTGTAATGGTTATAATTTTGCCATGTAGCGATTGCGAAGGCTAGTCGCGATCGTGACTCTCCTCACGAATGAAATAGAAAGTTTTGTTATCCAGTGATCATGAGCGTGAATTGAGTCGCGGTCGCGAGCCTCTCTACTCTTAAAATTTCTTCAATTTTTAGACTTGCACCTATAAAAACTTAGAAACAAAAACACACACAAACTTTGTTAAATATAAATGATAAATATTAACTATTATACCTTAAGTAATCATGGTGATGATAGCAATTGAACATCAACGTCTTGTTGTTCAAATTTATTTTCATTTATGATAACACGTATATACATAACAAACATAACAAAAAGAAAACAAACAAACACAAAACATACGAAACACAAATTAAAATCTACCTATACAAATTTTTCTAAATCGAAAAGAAAGGAAAAGAAAATTTTTATTCAAGAGGATGTGATCCTATCATTTGATTAATCTCATAATAAGATTCCCTTAAATCTTGCTCGACATCATCCAGTAAAACACGAATGTCTTTGATTTTTCTTCGAATTGAAATCTGCCCTTCCATAAGGTCATTTAACCTTTTATGGAGGTTGGAATTTCTATTTTCCTCTTCCCGTACGTTTTCCCTTTCTCTTTCTCGGTCTGCTTCCACCCTTTCTTCCCATGGTCTCCATTTATAGGTTATCCTATCCTCCCCAATGCACCTTATTAAGAAATTTTTCTCAATGAAGATTTCCATTGTTAACTCCAAAATTACGTCTTCACTAGTGAAAATTTCTATAAAATAGGGTAATCTTCCTATCTGCCCCAACAGGTTTGCCATTGTCCGGCAACCATACTCGGTCATATTGGGATATTGCGCTACAGATATGAGTGTCTCCATCATAATCCCCGAGACATCGACAGATGTGCCCTTCAGAATTGCTTCCAAGACAAACAACTCTTCAGGTGTGACAATATCGGCGTTAGATTTGCAAAACAGTGCTCCACTTAAGTAAATGTGTAGTGCTAACAAACGAATCCACCGACTGTAGGTAGATTCTTGTTCGTAATCAGTTTGGCCCATCAAGCGATTCCATGTTGGTGTAGGATTCCAACTAGGAAGCATCTTATAGAAATAATCCCTTGGAAATCCCAAATACTTTTCCAAAGCCTTCCTCGTAAGCTTGTATTCTTTCTCATGGTGATGATATATCAAATAGTTTTGTCTATCATTTCTCCAAGCCAACGTGACCAGCATTTCCATGTAATTACTCACATTGTTTTTGAGAGTTAAGTTGGAGTAAATAACAAAATTAAGTATTCTGAGATAATACATAATTCTGTCAAAAACACCCAAGTGAATAAGATTGTTCCTATGAATCGTATAGGATCTCTTGAATTCAGCAACTCGAATCATTTCATAATGATCTCCTTCTTCCTCAAAATAGATAGGAAATGGCGCTGTACCATTCCTGAATATTCTTGGGAGGAAATACACTAGATCTCGCCAGATAAACCATTGTATAAGAAAGAAAATTTGTAAGGAATGAAAGGTTATAAGTTTTTGAAATAGATTTTGGTTTGGAAGGAAGAACTTAGATTACAGAAGTGGGTGATTGATGAACAAACGTGCATCAATATATAGAGTGTAGTGGAAAAATTGTCGACTAACTACTCAAATTGCTACAATTATTGCACAGGTCGCGATTGTGATCACAGTTTGCGATCGTGACTAACAGAATTTTGAGAAACAGAAAGTTTTGAAGTGAAATTCACGAGCACGATAGACAGTCATGAACACGAATAGGAAAAATAGAAGAAAATCTTCTATTTGTCAAGAATTAAGATGGAAAATTATGACGTATCACCTCCAAGATGATTATTTTATAATTTTTTCATATCTAGAATGAAATTTAGAAAATTATATGGTATAGGAAATAAAGCAAACAGATAAAAACTTTAGAACTTTCTTAACTTACCCGGAACTTTTATCTTTAAAACACACTTGCCTTCCCCGGCAACAGCACCAAAATCTTGTTCACCACTTTTCTACTGATAAGTTTAATAGTTTGTTCACAAGATTCTGCTATATATCAATGGTGCCAAAAACTTGTTCACGAAAAATATAGGTGTTGTCAGTACATCTTATTAAGTAGAAGAATGATGATAACTGCAAGTATACAGTTGTGATGTAGTTTTAAAAGATATCGATCCCACAGGGAAGGGCTAGTTCTAAAGATCAGCAAGGAAGATAAAATAAGGAAAATAAAATATAATAAGGTAAAGTTTTAGGAAAGATGGATTAGAATGAAAAATGAGTAAATATAAGTATGAAAGATTAGAGAATCTAAATATATAGATTTTCCCTATGAAATAAGGATAGCAGAGAAAGAATGCAAGTTCAACAAAGTTGTTACGACTCATTAAACTAATCTAACAGACTCGGTTCTAAATACTCAGATGTTAAATTATTCACCACAGAGAAACACATGAAATGACTTTTCTAGAACTAGCGCAAACGCATTATGACTATCATATAAACCTGGACAACATCAATACTATGCTTACTACGGGTTGCTCTCACGTAGCCACATTTTGCAAGTTACCATTCCAAAAATGTTGGCTCACTAAATAGCGTTATATCACAGTTCCAGTGATTATACACGATATTGTTAACCCCGAAATTACTCTTAAAATTAACTCCAATGCATATAACTTGATTAACATGAAAGATTTAACGCGAAATACGCATTATGACACATAGACATATCATAAACTTTGAAATAGAAAGTATAAGTAGAAAGCAAAGCAAAGTTGTAAGGTATGCAAGTGAAAGCTAAAGTTGATCAAACTGTATCCACTCTTTAATGGGAGTTGCCAATTCCCGCAATTCCTGCATCTGCTTTGAATTCGATCTAAGGCCGTACAGAACCTCCGCTAGGATGCTATTCTTTGGGAATATCGAACAAACGATTATTGAAGAACGAAAACTTTTATTGATAAGTGATTTGTAAGTACACTTATACAACAATTGCTCGAGAATATAGAGAATCTAGTGATCGAAACAAGGATTCGAATCACTTAAACATTTTCTCGCTAACACTTATGAACGTAGTGAACTCGCTATCTACACACACTATATATAACCCTATAATTGCACTCTAATGCTCTCCTCTTTGGTGGTGCACTATGACCCATGAAATTGTAAGGTTTGGAGCCCTATTTATACAGTTCGAAGGGTTGCGTCTATCCAAACGAAGGGTTGTGTCCATTGCTGAATGATTGCATCTCTTCATTATGTTTGGTTGAGAAGCTTTGATATAATCCACAATGGATAGGTACCTTTTCATGATTGGTTGACTTATGATAAGTGTCTTTTCATTAGTAGTTGATGGCGGTTGATGGTGGTTGATCATGCTTATCTGGCAGTTGGTAGTTAAGAAGATAATACCAGAAAACCGTCCATGTTGTGACCGCGATATACATGTTACGATCCTGAATCTTTGATTGGCAAACTTCTGATATAAAGAAGAACTAGTCATGACCGCGAACGGTTATCATGACCGTGAGTTGAGTTTTTCTTCAGAATTCTCCTTGTAACTTCACCGATCTTTGACAGCTTCGATCCTAAGCCAAATCTTTAAGTTCCACGCATCTTTTTGCACCTTTTTTACTCTTTTTTCATAGAATTCCACTTTAGATCATTTTACTCCCAAGATTTACCTAGTATCTGCATTTGCATAAAAACAACTACATACCATGTGAAATCTTTTATATGAAATATAAAAATGACTTAAACTATAGTGTTTAGTGTATAAAATTAATGTGATATTAAGTGTAATTATACACTTATCAGGAAGCGATCCTAATTGGGTTTTGAAGATGCTGGAGGAGGAGTCGAATCGTCGAGGGTGCGGGGGTAAGATTAAAATTGTTGATATCAACTTTGCAGGGATGCCGGTATTTACCAGCTAGAAACCTACGTCTCTTCGTGTAGGGAGAGAACAGTCAGGAGAAGCATCGATCGGTAAAGGAGAGGAGTATGTGATGGAGATTAAGTCGGGGATGGACTTAGACGACGTGAATTAGATGCTTGAATCTAAGTCAAGCAATCGAGTGATTAGAGAACAGGAAGAAATCCTGAGGGCTAGTTTTAGCTTAGCCGGTATGTTAGTTTTTAACGAGAATGACTCACTGTCTTCCCACTTGTCCACATTTTATATCCTGTGTCAAGCACATGGCCTTTCTCAAAATATGATAGCTACACTATTTCCGTGCTTACTAGTAGGAGTAGCAAGTCAGTGGTACGAAATGCAGTTGGTTGAGACCAAGAGCAATTGGAATAACATCTCTGCAGAGTTCCAGACGGAGTTCGCATTTTTAGAACCTTCGAAACAAACCATATGAGATCTACTCGCTTGTGTACAAAGGAAAGGAGATTCGCTCACCAGCTATGTAAAGAGGTGGATGTTTATCTATCTAGTGTTGGCACCAAGACCATCCGAGCCTTCTCTAGTACAATTGATAATAGGTGGATCTCAGGATTGGTATCGCTATCATTTCTCAAGACTGGAAGTCCCAGATTTTGATGATTTATCTTTTAACGCTCATCATCTTGACAGGGAGATAATGACCAGACACTGTAATGTCCACACAGTAGGATCAATGATACCCAATGATTCTGTGCTAGCGATGCAGTCTCGATCTAATCCGGTGGTGAATGCAGTGG
This sequence comes from Euphorbia schlechtendalii, assembly GCA_949673415.1. Taxonomy (NCBI): domain Eukaryota; kingdom Viridiplantae; phylum Streptophyta; class Magnoliopsida; order Malpighiales; family Euphorbiaceae; genus Euphorbia; species Euphorbia schlechtendalii. The sequence goes on from CATIWQ010042133.1 coordinate 6,631, forward strand.
CTGATGAAGATGAAGGCACCAAGGATGATCCTTTGGTAGAAGTGTTCTCAGTAGAGGGAGGTGAACCACGGAGGGATGCAATGAAGGTGGAATTTGAGAAAGCACCAACAAGGGTGCTCATTGATCTTGATGCATATGTCCCAAAGTCGAGAAGGAAAAGGAAACCCAAAGAAGGAACCTCGGCTGAGGGAGAGATCATTTCTGGTGGGAAGAAGCCCATAAGCTTGGATTCTTACAAGTTGAAGGGGAGACACGGCCAAGCGGAGGATGGATACGACCAGTACCCTTAGGTCAATTCCAGGGAAACTAGAGTGATGGATAATGGAGTACTAAGGGTTACTCGGAGTGGTAGAATTTTCAAAAGGGATGAGACTGTACAGCTCAATGACTCCAGGCTGGAGGAAATAGCAAGGGAACAGTCCGAGCCACCTCTAACCCCAAAGGTGGATGAAGACATGCTATATATAGACCTTTTGGTAAATCATTTTAAGGGAACTCAGGCCAAATACAACATCTGGAGGTTGCTTGAAAAGTCACAAAAGAATAGGATGGGTTTAGTCCTGAGGTTGATGGAAATGCATGCCACGCCTACAACCTCAATAATCGAGATGTGCGCTGCCATCAGGGAAGGAATTGCTCACCCTCAAATAGGCAGCTTTGAAGCAAAGGTCACCTCTGGAGGAGTGACCTCCAATGTAAAGTTCACTATGCTGGATATTCCAGTAACTTATTCGTTGCTTCTAGGTAGTCCATGGATCCATGCAATAGGGGTATGCCCTTCTACTCTGCACCAGAAGATAAAGCTTATTCATAAAGGGAGGCCGATGATGATCGAGACTGATGAGGAATCAATGATGGTAGTTACCGCATTTGAGGAGAGAATAATGCAAGGGCTGTGGGTGGCAACGACCACAGAAGAAAAGAAGAAGGGGTGCGGAACTCTGAAGGGATATCGCTTATTCCCTGGAAGCCTGAGAACTCAGATGAAGAAGCAGGGTTTCATCCCTGGAAAGGGCTTGGGAAAGTATAATTAGGGGATTATCAAGGCCATCGATCATATTCTTGTCACTCTTGGATTGGGTCTGGGTTTCACCTCGAGCATGAAAATGTACAAGCACAAACGGCCCATGTTCTATAACATGGTAAGCGTCAGCAAGGAGGAAGGCACTAAGGCATACCTGGGAGAGCCGGAATAGACAATCCTAAATGGGGAGGGAGTTAAAGGACTTAAAATATTCAATGATGTGTTTGACTTCACAACCGGCTAGCTGATTGAGTCCCTTATTGATGCTGAATTGGAAGAGAAACCAACCTAGAAATAACCCCGACTGAGGAATATGAAAAAGGCGGAATACTGGAAGATGCGATGGCAGCTTTCACTAAGGCTATTAACAAGACTATCAAGCTCCACCAGGCACTATCAAGCTCCTCATAGAAAAGTTGATGCGAACCACTCTCGAGGCAGAACCTACCACTGATGCACCTGCTGCTGCAACAACCGAAGCCCCTCCGCCTGTGGAGGAGGAAATTAATGATGTAATAATGAATATTCCTCATGTTTTTGACAATTTTACCTATGAGGCTCATTTATTGAAGTACGACAATTTTGCTTACTTGTTTGATGTTCTGCCTGATGGCACCATGCATTCATATGATTATACGCATAACGTCTTTAACATTCATGATACATCATTAAACGAAATTAACTTGGGTACAAATGAGATGCCAAAAATGGTGATAATTTCCAATGATTTGACGTCTGAAGAAAAAAGAGAGATAAAGAATGTACTTAAACATCACGTGGCAGTGTTTGCTTGGTCATATTAGGACATGCTTGGAGTGGATAGACAGATTGTTGAACACCGTATCCCGACTAACCCTCAAATCAAGCCGGTAAAATAAAAATTGCATCGCTTAAGGCCGGAATGGGCAGAAAAGGTCAAGGCTGAGCTAGTAACGTAGATTAAAGCTAAATTCTCAGAAGTCATTGAATACCCGACTTGGCTAGCCAACATTGTCACAGTAGTAAAGAAGGATGGCAAGGTCAGAGTTTGTGTGGATTTTAGGGGTCTGAACAAAGCCTCCCCAAAAGATGATTTCCCCCTACCCCACATTGATGTACTGGTCAACAGCGCAGCAAGGGCAGCTATGTATTCCTTCATGGATGGCTTCTCAGGCTATAAACAGATACTAATGGTAATAACTGACAAGATCAAGACAACATTCATCACTGAATGGGGTATATACTACTACAAGGTATACTACTTGAGCAAACAATTACTCGAGTATGAGTCACGTTACACCTTGGTGGAGAAAATCTACACAACGATGGTTCGGTTGACAAAGAAGCTAAGACATTACTTCCAGTCTTATCATATAAAAGTCATCGTGAAGATAGACCCAATGAAGTACTTGTACCAGTCACCAACACTAGCTGGAAAACTCTCACGATGGTTATTGCTATTATCTGAATTTGACATCGAATATGTGACAAAAAAAGTCATTAAGGGATGAGCAGTCACTGAATTTTTGGCAAATCAACCCTTGGACTCTGATTACGTTGAAAATCTATAATTTCCAGATGAGCAACTAGCATTGATAGAGGACGCAGGTGTAGAGTGGAAAATGTTCTTTGACGGTGCAATGAACAAGAATGGAGCCGGCCTAGGGCTTGTATTGATAACATCTCAAAATGAAGTTATACCCCTTTCCAAATGATTGGAATTCCCAGTAACAAACAACGGGGCAGAATATGAGGCTTGCCTGTTTGGGTTAGAGGCACTTCGAAAGGCACGGGAAAGAGAAGTATCGATGGTTGGAGACTCAGCTTTCATTATAAAACATGCCACTGGCTATTGGGAAATAAGAGAAGAATCGCTCCATCCCTACGTGGAAGTCGTATGGAAAATCTCACAAAAATTTTCCAAATGCATCTTCAAACATGTACCTAGGGATGAAAACCAAATGGCAGATGCACTAGCTACACTAGCCTTGATGTGGGAGGACCTTAGAACTCAGTCAATCAAACCCGTTGTACTACAAACAACTAAAGAACCCTTCTACTATCACTTAATGGAAATAGAGGATCAACAAGCTATCGAGAATTGGTCCTTCGACATCGTCACATTTTGGCATAAGCACTAGCTAAGTTTCATTTAGTAGAAGTGGATTTGTTCAAATGAACATCAAAAGGGATGTTGTGGAGATGTCTCACAGAACAGGAGGCACTGTTGATAATGAGACAAATACATGTGGGGGATTATGGTCCACACATGAATGGGATAGCACTAGCTAAGAAAATACAACACCAAGGGTATTATTGGATAACAATGGTCATAGACTGCGTATCGGAAGTACGAAAGTGCCATGAGTGCCAGATTTACGATGACATCAGTCATCTACCCCCATCTTAACTCCATAGCTTAGGTGCTCCTTGGCCATTCTTAGCACGGGGCATCGACATTATTGGCGAGATTCGGCCAAGCACGACTAATGGAAATTGCTTCATTATAGTAGCGGTGGACTACTTTTCAAAATGGGTGGAAGCCGAATCTTACCCCAACATTATCGCTAAGAAGATGGCCAAGTTCATAGAAAAGCAAATATTCGCCTGATATGGCATCCCACATCACATCGTGTTAAATAATGGAGTTCAATTCCAAGGAGCCACATCAGACCTAATGAGGAAATATGGGATCGAGCACCATCAGTAATCACCATACAGGCCACAAGCTAATGGGGCAGTGGAGACAGCCAACAAGGTGATTAAGAAAATCTTGAGCAAGATGGTCGTTACCTACAGGGACTAGACTGATAAGTTGCCATTCGCATTATGGTGATACAGAACGAGTGTTAAAACTCTCACCAATCAAACCCCTTTCTCATTAGTATATGGGATGGAAGCAGTTTTACTAGTGGAAATGGAAGTGAAATCGCTTCGAGTAGCACATGAGGTGAGGTTAGAAGAGTCAGAATGGGCAAAGGCCAGATTTGAACAGTTGAACATGATTAACGAACAACGGCTAAAGGCACTGGATCATTTGTAGATATACCAACAACACATGGCTAGGGCATACAATAGTTGGGTTGGAGCCAGAAGCCAACCGTTAAAAGTAGGAGACTTGATTCTGAAACAGATGAGACCCTCAAATGTGGACCAACGGGGAAAGTTTCACCCAAACTAGGAAGGTCCTTATGTCATTAAGAAAACCTTTAGCGAAGGAGCCGCCAAGATTATGGACATGGATGGAAACAAATTTGTCAATCCAATCAATCAAGAAAAGCTCAAGCGCTACCACGTGTAAAAATAAAAGAAATAAACTTACAAAAGCGTTACACCAAAAAAGAGAGAATAACTAGTTTGCTAGATGGCACTTGGCTACCTGGGTAACAATTAGGACCGTTCTTGTATAAAAGCCAGAAATGTCTGCTGAGTTGAAAACCCATAAAGGGCAACTCAGGCAAAAATTAGGACATGGTGAGGAATAGAGGGACCGCGAGTTAGAAAACCTGATCTAGGCTAACTAGCGGCATGACTCAAATCATTGGAAAACTTGTACCCTTTTTAAAGCCGTTCAATGAAATGTGTTATGTTTGCAAGGATTTATGTTTATGTTTATATGAATGTGTACATACAGAATAGAGCAAGTGAATGAAATAAAGTTTGACAAAATTTCATAATGTCAAAAACAATCCAAGAATAAGCCAAAAACAAAGGTCAGAAAACAAATGGTGAAAATGAATAAGATCTAAGGGTGCCAGTCATTCCACCGTGCACGCTTCCTCGAAGTATGAGGAAGGGGGTCCAAACCATCTTCATCCCTCTCCCACTCACGAGACACCATAAAGTGCTAATCAGCATCGAGGAGAACCTTAATCTCACCAAGCCATCCATGGTAGAATTCATCAGTATCTGTGGTCTCTAGTGTAGTGTAATCTAGTATAACAACTTGAGCGCGTGCCCAAAGCCTTTGTATTGCATCAGGTGTGTCAGGACCGAAGTAGTGGAAACAGGTCGAGCATAGAGATCGAGGGACCCATTGCTGACACCCGTACTGCCTGCATAGACGAGAAGGGGAATAGGATGTAATGCCAAACAACCCCATCAACAAAACACCAAAATAGTGGACATCAGTAACCAAGAACGGAATCTCCAACCAAGGGCTGAGCCAACGAATCTCAAAAGCTTGGTAGGAGCCCAAAATCTTGACCCAAGCACCTTCACTCAGCAAACGATGATCCTTTTTGGAAGCCTCTAGGACCATAATGGGAAGAGAGGTACAGAGCCTTCCCTAAGCGTGGATTAGCAGTCAAGTGAAACTTCTCCACCAACCATACCTACATTAATTCATTTGTTTAAATAAATGAAAAACACGAAAGAAAGCTGTAAGGAAAGATAATTACCTCGAGTAAAGCAAAATGATCTCCTGCTAAGTCCAGATTCATCGAAGCAGCGTCTAAGTGAACTAGACTCTCATTTAAGGCTAAAGCTGTAGGAGAAAGGCCTGTGGAGAGTGGGTCAATGATTGATAGCAATCGGAAAGGGGTAATCACTCTAATCCCATAAATGAACAATGCTAGAAGAAGTACAATCACCATCGAATGATACGCTAGATGAGTGCTGGGTGTAGTCTCACACCAGCTAAGGACAGCTTCAAGTTGAAAGCCACCAACATCAAGGGGAGCTGACAAAAAGCACCCACTTGACTCTAAGTTCCATAAACCCTTCAACTTATCATCACCCCTAAATTGGAAAGAAGGAAAAGTGAAGGAAATTCTCGTGGGTGATATTGGCATTGACTCCTTCGGAAAAGGGAGCCCCAGGATAGCATGAAACTCCTCAACCAAGGGGCAAAGCTCAAAGTTGGTGAAATGAAAAACATGAGTGGCAGAATCCCAGAACTTCAAACTAGCATGAATGAAAGCCATATTCACAGGCTTGGAAGTAATGTATTGAAGACCCCGCAGACCAAAGATCTTAATCCCGCGCCAATCGAGTCCCCGAACGGTGCGAAGAAAGGCCCTAAGACACTCGTTATGGGTCAACATCAGAAAGGAAAAGAGCTAAAGAGAATCCCTCAAGACCGGTGTTGCCTACACACATTGACCACATACATTAGCATTAACATTCATTGATACATATATGAAAACACATTCATCAATTAGCAAGCATATTCATAATATAAAACAACACATGTGAGGACCTGAAACGCCATGGCCAAAATCCCCTTTCCTTTCATAAATCAAAAGTTTTCTACAAAATAGAGCTATCCAAAATGTCCAGTTCGAAAAAAGAGGAATCTAAAACTAAAGCTAAAAGGGAACTCCTAAGCAAGCATCGCCTACGTGTTATCTCCACCCACCAGATCTCGAGGAAACATGGTGGATATCTCAAAATCCTCAGCACCTAGTCTCCCCAGGAGCACCATCTGTTGAACCAGACAAATGAGGAGGCTGGGGAGCTTGAAGAAAATTGGCATCCCATTCTGGAGAGAGGAGTGGCCCAACATCTGAGCTATCGAGCAGGGAATCAAGGTCAAACATAAGAGGTTGGTGAAGGCCCAAGGTGGAGGCCTACGCTTCTGCTTGAGCCTACTCTGTTGCGGTATTTTACCGCAACAACTCTTGATACTGAGCCTCCAAACTCTAGTGACTAGCCACCAAACTCTAGTATCGAGCCTCTAAACCTTGATAATGGGTTCCCAACTCCTGGTGACTGACCTCAAGGCCATGATAACGAGCATCTAAACCCTGATGGCTAATATCTAATGACTGAAAGTGACCATCGAGCTCTCAGTAGCGTTGCTCGAACTCCTCGCTCCTCGCCGCCATATCCTACAGTCATAAAACATGTCACAAAAATCATATCCATTTACATAAAAACATGACATTTCATACATCGCATATGACAGGTTGAGAAAAACAACATACCTGTGTAATCCCATCCTATGAAAGCATCAGGTCCCTCAATGCAAAGGAATGTCGAGCCACCCAATCCATCTCCTCAAGTACAACCTGCAAAAGGAAAGGAGTGAGTAAACAAACGTAAAGACATCCCCAAAGTTCACTTGTGATCTAAAACTCACATGAGTAGTGTCAGAAGGATCATAGGCCAATGTATGGTAGCTTGAGGGAAGAGGCACCTACCGCGAGGTCCCCATGGAACCCATCAAGTAGAAAGTGGAGTCAAGGGGAATCACGAATCTTCCTTCAACAACTCCCAAAGAAGATGAGCTCACCCTCCCGGCCGTAGCATTCAAATCAGGCACGCGAACCCTCTTCCAGATAAATTCCTACAAAGATAGACAAATAGTCAGAAACAGGATCAACATGGATAAAACAGTTAACACATTTCATGCCCGACATCCCACACTAGTACCACTAGCACCCGCACCAGAACCACCATCAAATCTCTGACCCCTAACTCAAGAAGAGGGTCGCGCCTCCTCAGGATGAGTCAGCGGGTGAAGTGGGAGCAGCCTCTCCTGAGAGCCTCACACCATATCCCTCGAAGAATAGCTGTCGCTCCTCGAGATCTGTGATCACCAAGTGCGCCTATCAGACACTGGCTTAGTCTTCCAGAATTGAAAATTCCCACCCAGGTACCACTCACGGGTCCTGGCTCCCTCAAGGATGAAGCGATGGCGGTCCACGTCTCATCAAATCTCCTTCGCCATATGATAACTTGGGAGACCCCGCCATGGGTTGCGCTCCACCTGAAAAGAAAGAACAACAAAGTCAGAATAAATGTAAAGATAAAAAAAGTGATCATATCCATCAAAATGAGATCCATCACCTACTCAAGAGTTAATCCACAAAGATGCTAATAGTAATCAACAGAACCCAAAGCATCCGCCTCGAAAGATGAGTAGATCCGGGCCACACACGGAGCATCCTCCGAAGCATTAGCAAACTGTAGGGCGGGGAGGAACCGATAAAAGAAGGCCCACGCCTACAAAATAAAAGGGGTTAACTAACATTAATAAATCAAAAACCGACATACACAAATCACAAAGTAAGCAAACAATACCTAAAGAACCATGGGGCAGCAACGTAGCGCCTGCAAACAACCCCGCACAACCAAGTCAAGGGTAAAATAAGTCTACGTCAAGATCGCCCGTGGCCAGTTAAGGCCACTAACTCTGTCCAAGTCTGCTAGCGACTCAATCAACCCATAGTTTATCTCGTTGTTCGAGACTGGGAAGAATGTTACACTCAACAGGGTCGCCAAAAATGACCTAACGTACAGAGGAACCTCAACCTCGGAAATAGATTTTCGACCCATCCAGTAGTTAAACAATAAGCTATAACTCAATGCCCGGCCTCTGGGGTCAACACCGAGAAGGTCTCTGATACGATTACAAACAGCGGGATCCTTGAAGAACCGCTCCAAAAATGCATCAAACCAGATCACAGTACCAGTCCATGATAGACCAGTGATCACTATGATATAAGAGGGAGTGATGGTAAGATCCCTGATTGGAAGATGGAAGGTGTGCGAAATGTCGCACCACCTCTGAGCTAGCGCAACAGATGTCGCGTACGGTAATAATGTAGGTCGTAAAGATCGGGCTCGAGGATCGAAATCAGTGGCCTCAATGGCCTGAACGAGCTCGAGGTAAGACGAAGCGTGAAGATTCCATGCTTGGATGGTAGAATACCCACCTGTAGGGTGAAGTGTGGGGGACTGCGAATTAAATCAAATAATACATTTATTTTTAAGTAAGCGTAAAAGGCTATGACAAAAACACCAAAAATATTTCCTTTTGAATAATTTAAATCCAAAACATGTTTGGATTATAAATCTTGATTATTTTAAAATTGTTCCTCTTCTTATCATTCTCAAAAAGTCCTCAGACATTCTCGAGTCTAAAACTAATTTAGAACCCGAATCTTATTTGGAGAAATATTTTCATCTGGATTCAAAAAACATTTGGACTCCGAACTTTAATTATTTTCCAAATCTCTTTTCCACCTAAGAAAATATAAATAATAAAAAATTTTATAAAAAAAATATACAATAATTTCGTAGAGGAGCGACTGGGGACTAGAGAGGTGCTGCTAGAAAAATCCAACGAGCCCTCACAACCGCACTAGGGATCTCTGCCAAGGGACCCGAAGGACCCTCGCTAGAGACTTTGGTGTGGGTACTAAGGGACCCTTGTTAGAGAGTTTGGTGAGGGTCCTAAGGGAACCTCGCCAAAGACTCTGGTGATGGTCCCAAGGGACCCTCGCTAGAGAGTTTCGCGAGGGCCCCTTAGGATCCTCACTAGAGAGTCTAGCGAGGGTCCCTTTGGACCTCGCCAAAGAGTTTGGCGAGGGTTAGGCCCTCGTCGGATTTTCTTGGTCTCCAACAGAAAAATTTTAGCGGACTTGAATTCATTTTTATTTTATTTTTCTAGGCTAAAATTCGGTGACATAGTTCAAGGATCAGCTCCAATTTAGTTCCTAAACAAGATAAAATCACATTAAAAATGGTAAATAAAAATGTTTTTAGCAAATACCTCAATTTGGGAAAGGTGAGGTTGAGCTGGAAAATCAGGATCCAACATCTCTATGGGGGAAGTAACAGTAAACCCCAAAATTGTGTCGCTCATTGCCAAATTATATGTGGCATCAATATCGATAGAAAATACTTCAGTATCACTAGTAGGCTGAGGAGTGAGGCTAGAGGTGAATCGGAGAGCCCTAGCAGCGACCTTTGACAACATGTTTGCTAGAGAGAAGAGAGAGCAAAAGTGTTTATAGAGAGAGGAAGATTATGAAAAGTGAAAGAATAAAGAAAGGGGAGCCCTATTTATAAGTGGGAAATAAGTGGGCCCCACCTATCTATCTATTTTATTATTTTACAATGGAAGCCTCCTAACACTACGGAATGATGCACGAGATATCCCCAATATTCCTCAAACTCATCTAATTTATTTATTTCTCAATGTTTTAATTTTTTATTGAAGGGGCAAAAATTTTTGCTACGCATAAAGTCAATCAAATAATCAAAACATTTATCATGAAATATTTATTAACATCATTTTCTTGATTTGCCACAAAGAACAAGTCAACATCCCACTAAGGAAATTCAAGATCGCCTTTCCAGGCACCTATCTCCAATCGTTCCTAGAGGTACACGATAATCACAGTTGAAAAAAATGAATGCCGACAATAATGGGGATGCCGCAGATTGAAATAGTAGACCCGCCCACAAGGGGCACCAAGTACCTAAAGGATTCCGAAGAAAGAAACGGATAACTATACGAAAGCACAGTGCTAGAAAGGAAGGCCTATTTTATCACCAATTGGGAACAAGAAGTCACCAACCAAACCGGTAAGGTATTCTCTCTATCCCTATGCTTGTTTCATGTGATCATACTAGTTATACGACCAACGATGATCACGAGAGGGGCAGTTGTGAGCACGGAATTTTGTACCAGCTTGCACTTTCGATGATGATGGCTTTTTCAGGATTTTATCCTTGAATCACATAATTTTTGAGTATACAAGTGTATCCGAATAGGAATACTTCTCGTCTCTAAATTCAAAAGGACGTTTTTAATAAAATTATTTTTAAAAATTACGAAAATACGTAAAAATAAAAGTTCAAAAAAATAAAAACCTAAGGGAAACTGAACCCGGGCCTCCCAAAAAAAGGGCTTTGGCGAGGCTGCCTCGCCAAGGTTTAGCGAGGCATGCCCTCGCCAAAGAGTTTGGCGAGGGCATGCCTCGCCAAGGTATGGCGAGGCTGCCTCACCAAGGTTTGGCAAGGCTGCCTCGCCAAAGGCCTTGGCGAGGCAAGCCACACCGACCTCGCCAAACACACGGCGAGGAGCTCACTAAACTTTTTTCTGGCAAGCCCCTCACCGGAAAAACTTACCTCTTTTCGATTTTCGGGATTTCTCCTATAAATAGCAGGTCTTTTTCGATAATCGAGACTCTGAAAAATTTACAGAAAAATATAGCTTTTAGAACTACTTAAATTTCGAAGAATTAAATGAACATTTTTGGACTTTTACAATAATTTTTACGTAAACAAAAAGGACGAGGAGGATTTTCAACAACCTATCAGATATCTTCAAAGTGGATTCATTCCATAAGGGTAAGCCTCTGAGTTCCTAGAACTGCAATTTCCATGCTTTCGATGTTCTTTTTTTTTCTCTTCTGATTTCATTTTTTAACCTAGGATTTTTTATTTTATTCAAATGTTGTAATTCTTCTTCATCTAGTTTTCTTTATTAAAAGAAGATGTATGTTAGAATACCCCCACGAAGGGAATAAAACATATTCCCGGATAACAGCCCTCACCAATTTACCATGCAAGCAATTTCATTAATTAAAACAAACAACCTACGTGCTAATAAAATGAACTATTTTATTTAAATAACAAACACATTATCGCGATTGATTTTTTTAGGCTTCACGGGCCTCGCTAAATTCAAAATCAAACATATACGTGATATCCCCTATGCTAACCTTTGTGGATGCAGGTAGATTAGGATTAGATGTATGTTTAGGATTTTAATTTTCTTTCGGGTATCGCAATTTCATTTTTTGAGAAATTTAATTAATAGGTTAACGGGTAGTTCCATCACCTGATTTTTAAAACCTTGTAATCTTTATTTTTCGCATTCATTTTCCGCATTTAGTTACTACTTTGTGGATGGTTTATTATTTCGCCTTGTGGATGATTTATTATTTTCGCCATACGTGAATCATGCATTTAAAATTAAAAATGGCTTAAGCACTAATGTGCACAATTAAGAGAATACAGTTTTTTGTAGATGTAATATAATGTGATCCAATGAAAAATAAGCAATTTATCCCCAACACAAATCTCTGTGACTTAGTGGGCCGTCCCCCAGACGTTAAGCCTCATAGGACTCTAATTCCTGGAAAGAGCTAATCTAGGTGGTGACTCCACACTAAGAGACGATGGATTCGGGTCCAGACTGATCTAAAACGTTTTTCGCTTTCTCTTTCAACCTTTTTCCTGGGTCCCCGACCCGGTGCATTTCTTTTTTTCCAAACTTCCCGGTGGACCATGCTAATGCAATCACGCGCTCTCGACCCACCGCTCTGTTTCACCCGCTCACAACAAGTGAAAGCTAAAGTTGATCAAACCGTATCCACTCTTTAATGGGGGTCGTCAATTCCAGCAATTCTTGCATCTGCTTTGAATTCGATCTCGGCCCGTACAGAACCTTCACTAGGATGCTATTCTTTGTGAATATTGAATAAATGAATATTGATGAACGAAAACTTTTATTGATAAGTGATTTGCAATTACACTTATAAAACAATCGCTAGAATATGTAGAGAAATCTAGTGATCGAAATAGGGTTCGAATCACTTATACATTTTATCGCTAACTTAGAACAAAGCGAAATCTACACGATTTTCTCTCTAAAACTAAGTATGCATGAAATTTGTGGGTTTTGAACACTATTTATAGAGTATGAAGGGTTACGTCTATCCAAATGAAGAGTCGTGTCCATTAGCGAAGAGTTGCATCACTTCATTTTGATTGAATGTGAAGATTCATCCTCATCCATAATGGAAAGGCACCTTTTCATGATTGGTTGACTTCCAAAAGGAGTTTTTTCGATTGGTACTTGATGGCAGTTATCTGGCTGTTGGTAATTGATAAGAGATAACCATTAACTGTCACAAGTCTCGATCGCGAATCTTATATCGCAACCGTGAACATTGATTGGCAGTTTTCTGTTTATGAAGAGTGATAAGCAGTGACCGTGAATAGATGTCACGATCTTGAAATGCTGTTTCTTCATGATTCTTCTTTGCAACTTTGCCGATCTTTGACAACTTCAATCCCAAGCCAAATCTTTGTGTTCTACGCATCGTTTTGCACCTTTTTCACTCTTTTTCCATATAATTCCACTTTTGATCATTTTGCTCTCAAGATTTACCTAATTTCTGCATTTGCATCAAAACCAACTATATACCATGTGAAATCTTTTATATGAGGTATAAAATGACTTAAATCATAGTGTTTTATGATTGAAAATATCATGATTGTAAGTGTAAATATACACTTATCACACCCCACACTTAACTTTGTCCTCAAGGTAAACAAAAGAAGTGTAATGAATAGTATTCAAGTTCGGACCTTATTTGGTGAAAGGCTATTGTTGTGAGTAACCCATTCCACGTTGCATAAGATTCAAGTAAAGTTTTCGAAATTTCCCACAAATTAGTAATGTACAATTTATATAGTTTAGTTGCATACCTTTGCTCTTAATGGAGGTTCAACTGAACTGCTTATTCATATAAGTGTTATATGCATACTCGAATATTACGTTCTCTCAAGTATAGTATAAAGTATAAAGGACAAAAGGAGCACACTTTGGAAAGTTTGATCTAAAGGCATTTTTAGGTAACATATGATGCTAAAAACACTCTTAGTGGTTGTATTTTATGCTCCATACCACTCTCCCCTTTTTTTAGTGGTTGCATTTTATACTCTATACCACTTTCTCTCATTTTTTTTCTTTTAAGCATATGTTTTTGAAGTACTTTGTACTTTGCACCCATATTTCATGCTATGCTATTTTTCTTTTTTTCACTCAATGAATGGTTGCAGTTTCTTCTCCATACCATTCCTCACCTTTTGCATAACTCATTGGTTATCCTCTCTTTCTTTTGATTTTTTTCATTCTTAATACCCTCATCCTTTATTGATTACTTTCAAAGTATTGTGGCTATAGTTTCCCAACACTTTAAATACACTCAATACTTATAGGACGTATTCGAGAATAGCATATAAAACTCATAGTAAGAACACTACTAGATATTACTCCACTTAAACTTATCGGTAGCATTAATCTAAAACTATATAATTTATACTAATTCATGTTGCATTGAAATATATATTGAAACTTACTTGGAATGTTGCTTTTGAATGTTACTCACCACTCATCCTTGCCAAATTGATAAATGTTGTGCTTAAAATGCTCACACTTTCAACCGTGTTGTATATTAGAAACTTTTTGTTCGAAATATGCACTAACATCAAACTTGTAATACCTAACACTCACAATAACCTTGGACAATATGTTAGTATAATATAGGTATGGATAATGTATAATTAACAATAAATCAAGAAAAATTTTCAAATTCTTCGGTTTTAATTTTATTTATTTTTTATTTTTGGGATTTACAATTGCCCCCCCAAACTAAAGAACATAATGTCCTCATTGTGGAAGACTTTATTCAATTGAAAATCTAAAAACAAACAACTAGTCTAAAAATATGAAAAAGAAAAGTAAAGAAAAGAGAAAACCCGTTCTATTGAGCAGGATAATCTGGGGGACTAGGATTAAATTGACAATTTTGTTTTCTAAAGAAAGAAAGTAATTTTCGAAGCATCAATTTATTACTTTTCTTTAGAATTTTCATATCCTTCTTCATTATTCCAAGTTTCGCTTGGCAATTGTCCAATTTTTGTTACATGTTCACCTTCCAATCTTCCGAAGCTTCGTCTTCATCATCATCATCTTCTTCTTCAATCATTGGAGTTTTTCCATGATGATGTCTAGAGGTAGGATTGGAAGGTTCAACAAAAGAATCTTCATGAATTGAGATTATCTTCATGGTGCGGTTGGAGTAGGAATAGAAAGAATATACACCATCATTCTCTTGAAGAAGTATGATATTCTTTAAGTAAGTCCCATCCATATAGCGAAAATACTCACCCGGGTTTTGGACATAGGGGAGTTCGCTTCTTGCACCCAAGATGATTGCGGTGAAAATTTTGGCCACCCCAATCTTGTTTCTCATACTTGTAGAATTCTTCTTCATCATGTCCCATATGATATCCACAAATTCCGCTTTTTGTTTCATCAAAGCGCAAGAAAGAACAAACAAATCTTTCTTTTGGACTTTGGTATTCTCTACTCGACAAAATACCAAAGTGGAAAGGTATTTGTGGAGAAGAAGAATGCACTCATCCTTAATAAGTTTATTGGGAGAATTTTTGGGGTCGAAGACTCTCTTACCCGTTAAATCTGCCCAAACTCGATTTGGTTGAAAAGAGTACATCATACTTGATGAATTTACAACTTCAAATCCGAACCAAACAACCATCATCTCTTTTGTGTCGGTGAATTGCCTCTCTTGGTTGCGAAATTGAATCACCCCCTTCCTTTTATCTTCCAAATCGAATGTCACTAGACATTTTAAAATCCAATCGCCCAAATTGGCTTAAACCCAAATCAGCAAGATACATCCTCATTTGTTCATGGAGTCCTAGAGTTTCCATGAAAACCATTTCAAGAAAAATAATACCTGTTATTTCTAACTTATTGAGAATTTGGAATCTTTTTCCTTCTTCTCTTGTGCGAATTAGAAAAGGACAATTGTACTCTTCTTGGTAATTCGGGACATCTCTCCTATTTGCACCTACCTTAACACGAGGCATATTTGTGTTTTGAAGTGAAGGTTGTGAGAAAAGGTTTTTGATTGTAAAAGAATAGAGATCAAAATTTCAGTTGTGGGCTTAATAGAAAGTTGTGGAGGCTAGGGTTCAACTTAGACCTATTTATAGAGTTCTAAGAGGTCTCTAATTGGTCAAAATAATCAATATAGCCATTTATCCTTCAAAGTAGCCATTAATGGCAGTTATGGACATTTGTCGCGTGTTGAATCGTGATCTGTAATGGTTATATTTTGTCATATCACGATCGCGAAGGCTTGTCATGATCGTGACTTCCTTAATCACACAAACAGTAGGTTTTGAAACATAATATTCACAAGCGCGAGATGTATGTTGCAGTCACGATCTTCTTTAATTCTTCAAATTCTTCAATTTTTAGACTTTGTACCTATAATAACTTAGAAATACAAACATTGTTAAATACAAAAGATAAATATTTACTATTTCATACCTTGAATGAATTATGGAAATGATAGTAATTAAACATCAATGTCTTTTTGTTCAAATTTATTTTCTATTTAACAAACAGTTACAAACAAGTTATAAATACACAAGCAAACAAACAAACACTAAACAAACAATAAACAAACGAAAAGAAAAGACTATACAAGGTTCTAAACTTAGATGAAAAGAAAACAAATTATTCAGGAGCTAGCGATTCAATCATCTGATCAATCTTATAACACGACTCCCACAGATCTCTTTTAACATCAAACATTAGAGTGTGGATGTTGTCAATATTGCGATGAATAGAGACTTGTTCTTCCATTAATTCATTCAACTTCCTCCTAAGGTTGGCTGAACTAATCCCTTCTTCCCTAGCGATCTCTCTTTCTCGCCTTTTATCTGCTTCTACTCACTCATCCCATGATTTCCAATTATAGCCCATTTTCTCTAATACACTTAGTTAGAAATCCATACTTGAAGAAAACTTTCATAGTTAATTCTGGAATTTCATCTTTGTTAGTAAAGACTTCCGCAACACAAGGCATTCTCCCAACTTGTGCTAACAAATTTGCCATAGTTTGACACCCATACACTATCTTACTAGGATTCATTGCGGTAGACATAAGAGTCTCCATTATAATCCCTGATACGTCCATAGGTATCCATTCCAAACTGCTTCCAAGACAAACAATTCTTTGGGAATGATAGTATCGGAACTAGTCATGCCAAACAGCGCACTACTTAGATAGAAGTGTAAAGCGAGCAAACAAGGGTCATGGATCCACCGGCTATAGGCAGACTCCTATTTGTATTTGGCTTGGCTAGTAAGGCAATTCCAATTTGGTAATGAATCCCAACCAGGAAGCATTTTGTAGTAACAATCTTTAGGGAAGCCCAAATCTTCTCCAGTGCTTTCCTCGATAATTTATGCTTCTTCCCTTGGTGATGAAATTCCAAACAATCCATCTTAGCATCCTTCCATACTAACGATATCAGCATTTCCTTACAATTATCCTCACTATTTCCAATAATCATGCTAGAATAGATGACGAAGTTTAGAATCCTAAGGTAATACATTACCCAATTACAGATTCCTAAATGAACAAAACTATTCCTATAAATGACATAGGAACTCATGAATTCTGCATCTCTGATGGATTCCAAGTGATCACCTTCCTCTTGAGAGTAAATAGGAAAAGACGCTTCATACCACTCTTGTAGATTCGAAGGAGGAATGAGAATAGATTTGTTAGAGTGTACCATTTTCAAGAAAAGAAAAGGATTGATTATTTTCAAGGTTTGGAACAAATATGTTATCAAAAGAAAAAGGATTTCGGATTTCTGAATTTAAGAATCATGAAAATTTGCACTCTTATACATAGAGTTTGAGAGAAACTGTTAAAAAATTGCCAAACTGCTGCAGTTTTCGCATAAGTCACGATCGTGATCTCAAGTCACGATCATGATCGCAAGTCATGATCGTGACTACACAAAATAAAAAATAGAATATTTTAACAAGGAAATTCATGAGCGTGAATATATGTCGTGAATGTGAATGCGTAAAATAGAAGAAAATCTTCTATTTATCGAGAATTCGGATGTAATAATATGATGTATCACCTCCAACATGATTATTTCATATTCTTTCACATCTAGGTTAGGACTTGAAAATCTATACATTTTAAGAAATAACAAATAAACATAATATAAAAAAATGTACCGTAGTCTCCCATAATTTAATCTCTAGAAACGCACTTGCCTTCCCTAGTAACGGTGCCAAAAACCTGTTCGCCACTTTTCTATTGATATGTTTAATAACTTGCTCACATGATTTTTGCTTTAAAGTACAGGTGTTGTCAATAACACTTATCAAATAGAAAAAGGATGATAACTGCAAGTATACAGTTGCGATGCAGTTTTAAATGATATCGAACCCACAGGGAATGAACCAGTTCTAAAGACCAACTAGAGTAATAGAACAAAGAAAATAAAATAGATAATTTTATTTTTGATTAGTTGGGATATAATGGTAAATAAATAGATATATGTATAAATATATTAGACTAGAAGAAATCGGTATCGATTATCCCTACGAACAAGTATAGCAAAGAAAACATGCAAAATCATCAAAGATAATATGTACACCAGACTACTTTAATAGATTCGATTCTAGACACTGAGATATTCAATTATTCACCGCAGAGAAACACATGAAATGACTTTTCTAAGTCCAGTGCAAATGAATTAACATGATTATATAAACTTGGATAACAATAATACTATGCTTAGTACGGGTCGCTCTAACATAACCATATTTAGCAAGTTACCATTCCAAAAATGTTGGCTCACTAAACAGCATTATAATCACAGATCTAGTGATTATACACAATCTTGTTAACCCCGAAATCACTCTCAAAGTTAACTCAAAAGCATATAACTTTGTTAATATAAAAGTCTTAACATGAAATACACAATATGACACATAGACATATCATAAACTTTGAAATAGAAAGTATAGGTAGAAAACAAAGCAAAGTTGTAAGGTATGCAAGCGAAAGCTAAAGTTGATCAAACCGTATCCACTCTTTAATGGGAGTCGTCAATTCCCGCAATTCCTATATCTACTTTGAATTCAGTCTCGGCCAGTACAGAACCTCCGCTAGGGTGCTATTCTTTGTGAATATTGAATAAACGAATATTGAAGAACAAAAACTTTTATTGATAAGTGATTTGCAATTACACTTATACGACAATCGCTCGAATATGTAGAGAAATCTAGTGATCAAAATAAGTTTCGAATCACTTTTACATTTTCTCCCTAACTTAGAGTGAAGCGAAATCGACACGATTTTCTCTCTAAAACTAAGTATCCACATATCACATACCACGCCTATAATCCCATAAACAATTCCCACGAAATTGGTGGTTTTGAACCCTATTTATAGACTATGAATGGTTATGTCTATCCAAATGAAGAGTCGTACCCATTGGCGAAGAGTTGCATCACTTCATTTTGATTGGATGCAAAGATTCATCCTCAATCATAATGGAAAGGCACCTTTTGATGATTGGTTGACTTCTAAAAGGTGTCTTTTAGTTGGTATTTGATAGAGGTTGATCGTTGTTATCTGGTGGTTGGTTGTTGATAAGAGATAACCATTAACCGTCACAGGTCGCGACTACGAATCCTATGTCGTGACCGTGAACATTGATTGGCAGTTTTCTATTTATGAAGAGTAACAAGTCACGACCGCGAATAGATGTCACAATCGTGAAATGTTATTTCTTCATGATTCTTCTTTGTAACTTTACCGATCCTTGACAACTTCGATCCTAAGCCAAATCTTTGTGTTCCACGCATCTTTTTGCACTTTTTTCACTCTTTTTTCATA
Organism: Euphorbia schlechtendalii; assembly: GCA_949673415.1. Classification (NCBI taxonomy): domain Eukaryota; kingdom Viridiplantae; phylum Streptophyta; class Magnoliopsida; order Malpighiales; family Euphorbiaceae; genus Euphorbia; species Euphorbia schlechtendalii. Next base: position 25,912 of record CATIWQ010042133.1, read on the forward strand.
GAATTCCTCTTTTGATCATTTTACTCCCAAGATTTCCTAGTTTCTGCATTTACATAAAAAAGAACTACATACCGCGTGAAATCTTTCGTATGAAGTATAAAATGAATTAAATAATAGTGTTTTATGATTGAAAATATCATGATTATAAGTGTAAATACACACTTATCTAGCTTTCCATGAGCTGTTAACACATATTTTTTTTCCCAATAGTAGTTCCATCTTTAGCTACGCTAAGTTTGAAAGATGCATTATCCACCACATGGTGGCTGGCAAGCAACTAAATTAGCTAGTGTTAATCCTTCATCTCCTCACCAAGGTTACCATTATGTATCATTATGGCTATCTCATCACAACCATAATGAAGGCCTTGATAATGAATGTAGACAAGTAAGAAAGGGAAGGGGAAGATCACCTACTACCGCTGAAGAGGACTTTTAATTTCCAACACTTCAAGAAACTCAAGTTATCCCATCTTCACTCTCGGTATGCAGAGGCCCATGATACCAGGTTGAAGAAGAATAAAGTTCAGCCTGCTATTTTACCAAAAGATTAACTATAAGAAAATGAGGATTCGAGTTTGGATGAAGTTCCAATATCTAGTGAAGGGAAAGAGGATGAGCTTCCTCTTTAGGCTTAATTGTTGAAGGCAAAGACCACTATGAGGCCTTTGGCAAAAGTGGCTACACCAAGGAAGAGAGCAAGCCTAGAAAAAGAAAGGCAACAGTTGTGACTGCCAAGCTTAGCCTAAGAATAAAATCAAGCTTAAGACCAAGGCTCTGAGGGAAGCTGAGGCCAAGGTGGAACTTGCAGCAGAAAAAGTAGAGGCTGTTAAACCATCTCTTCCTCCTCCTCCAAAATTTGTTGCTAAAGTGTAAAAGATGACTATGATTGAGTTGTCTCAAGACTTGAGGGAGCGTAAGAGGAAATTTAAGGCTGGAAATACAAGAGAAGAGAACTCTCAATAGGAAGCAAAGAAGAAGAAAGTGGATAAGGATACTATTAGTCCTGGTGCTACTGAGGAGGTTGGAAAAGACGAATCTAAGTTAAAGGGCATAGAAAAGAAGAGGACTGCATCTTCTAGGCCTAAAAGAACTCTACATATAATAGAGAGAGACGAGGATGTGGAAGAAATTGGCAAGGATGAGTATACTATTCTCGAGGAATTTGCCAAGCCCCCAATTCTCACTCAGCATTTTGATTCATAAAAAAACTCAAGCTAAGTTATTAGAGGCTGGTCCATCCTTGGATCAAACAGCTAACTACCAGGTACCTAAAATTCCTTCCCCCACTTCTTTTTATAAATCCTAACTCCTCTTCTCTAATTCTCATTCTCATCCTCATTCAAATTCTCTTATAAATCCCAACACCTCTACTTTTGCTCTAAGCCCTTCTCAACAAAAGACTGAATTTTCTTCAGCACCTCAAAAACTACAACATTAGTCATTCCCTCTCCTCAAAATCTATCCTAACCAAGTTGGTAAATACAACTTTTATTTCTTTGCCTCCACCAACCACAAATGTACAAATTGACCAAATTCCAGCATCTACCACTTCTACACCTATCCCCCTTTCTTAAAAATCAACCTCTACACCCTCAATCCCTTTGATTGGGGAAGTCTCTCACACTGAGGAATACGCTTAGGAAGGAACAACTAGTGTAAGTGATACGAAGGAAAATTTTATAGTAGAGGAAGCACCACTTATCGGTATTAATCAAATCCAAGAGGATTTAAATGATTCATCTATCTTAGCTCAGATTAGAGGGCTTAAAAGGACTAAATATCCTTCTCTCAAATTTAATGTTGAGTTAGATGCAACAGTCATCCAAGTCCTACTAGCCCAAAAAATTGATAGATATATCCAGCAAGATGAAGGCCACCATCCTTGAATTTGATGCACACATAAACATTCCTTCAAGATCTATCTACTACGAAGAATTCAAGAAGATTCAAGGAAGTTTGTTAACCATCATAAATCATTTTGCCATAGAGAGCGTGAAAATTCATGTGGATAAAATGGCACTGATCTTAACCAGCTTGACTGATTATAGAGCTCATCTCAATGCTACTGTGTCCTCTATTCCATCCTCCAATGTCATCACCAATGAAGTTGCAAGAAAGGTGAAGAGTAGCATTGATACTTCTTTGTAATGAATAAGTAGCATTAATGAAGTAATGGTAGCGTAGGCTACTTAGTTTCACAAGTTTGGTGAAGAACAAGTAAAAAGCAAGACTAGTACTAACAAGATCCTCAAAGAAATTCTTACTAAGTTGGACACCAATAGAGACCTATCTCACAACATGTGCGACAACATAGAAATGATATCAAAGTTGATGCTCGCCTATGATAAAAAGTTTGATGTAGTTATGGAGAAGGTGGATAAACCATCACTTAATTTGGTTGAGCTGGACCAAAAACTCAACACAGCTTGTGCAACTATCAAGGCTAACATAGAAGATTTAGTAAAGGAATATCAAAGGTAGTTGATTACTACAATAGGCAAACTCTTTTCTTAACCAAGTGACTCAAAAGTTCAGAATAAATTAAATGTCTTGGTAGATTACCTAATGAACTTCAAGGAAAAGTTTAGAAGTTGGTGGATGCTTGAGAAGCTGATGCAAAGGACTTAGATTACAATATAAGAACGCTAATGCTATATGTCCAAGGATCATTGATATGTAAGCAAAACTAAAGATCGATTTATCTGTAGCGGATTTTAGAGGTCTCTTACAATGCTTTCAATAGTTTTCATGCCAAGGAACTTACCAAACTGCTCATCTCACTAGATGCCATCACTTTCTTCTGCAAGAACTTAACAAACAAGAGGTCCTATCTTCACTTGGCAGGGAGCAGCTTGTGAATGAGACATCACCAGCAATTATTGGCAAGTAATAGATGTTTCAACAAGCCATTGACTCCTTAAATATCTACCTCAACCAAATTTTAGTGGAGCACATAATAAAGGGGGAGAAGGTATCTGAAGATGCGGATAAAGCTACACAACATCAAAAGACACATCTCCATCCAAGTCCACAACATCAAACTCCACCAAAGCAACAACATCCTAGAAACTCACCAAGAGGTGGTGGCACTTCTGGATCTTCTTCCTCACAAAATGTGAGATGGTGAGGTGATCCCAAGCTTTGGAGATAGATAGTTTTGCAGTATAGAAATTTTGTAATAGGTTTTATGTGTAAAATCTTAGTATAAGAAACTACCTGTGTACTTACCGAGTTTATTAATGAAAAATTACAAAATTTCTCCAAGTTAAAAGCTTCTTAACTTATTATATTATATGTGTTATTCTTGTATAAATGATATTGTTGCATTAATCAACCAAGACCAATTGGAAAGGAAATATGAGTAAGACAAGTCCCAAGATAAAGAAAGTTCTCTAAGTAGTTGACTCAATATGGGGGAGTCTTATATCATTTATCAAGTATTCTTATATGCATAAACTATTATTTGATTAATTTCTTCTTCTGAGAGATTATTGAACCTAAGTTAATAGTACTTCACAATTTAGGATGGTGAAATTAATTAGGTACTAAGTAGGATCTTAATTAAGTAAGTTTAACTTGAGATTGTTTTAAGGAAAACAACTTAGTTTTACAATAACTTAATTAAGTTATGGCTCAAAGTAGGAAAAGTTGAGCTTCTTTATACTACATAGTGTATGCGATATAAATCAACTTATATTGAGTAGTTTTTTACGTAGTTAAGAACTGAGTAACTTGTGACACTGATGTTACATATATAACACTTGTGCATTTAACTATTTATGTGAAAACAAAATATTCTTTCGTGATGCTTGTGAGCACGGGATTTTGTACCAGCTCGCGCGTTCAATGATGACAGCTTTTCGGGAAATTTATCCTCGAATCACATGATTTTCGACCATCCGATGATCTTCAAATGGGAATCCTCCTCGGACGTTTTAGATAAAATTATACAAAAAAAATATATAATAAGTAAAAAAATAATAATAAAATATAAAATGAGATGTTATCCCGATAGCGAGGTAACCTCGCAAGGAGGGAGCCTCGAGCGGAGGCAACCTCGCATGGAGGTAGCCTCACAGAGGTAACCTCGCGCAGACGCAAGGAACCCTCACGCGAGGCAGCATCGTGGAGGCACCCTCTCGTGGAAGCGAGGGAGCCTCGCGCAAGGTAGCCTCATGGAGGCACCCTCACGGAGGCACCATCGGGTGGACGCGAGGGGGCCTCGCGTGAGGCAGCCTCGTGAAGGCACCCTTGCACTGACACGAGGGAGCCTCGTGCGGCCTCATGCAAGGCAGCCTCGTGTACACGCGAGGAGCCTCGCCGAGATTTGTTCCCGGCGAGACCCCTCGCTGGCGAGGCCCTATATTTTGGATTTTTCGAGACTTTTTTTCTATAAATAGGCGAGTCTTTTTCAGTACACGGGGGCCCGGAAATTCAGAGAGAAAAATCCTCTTTTTTAGAATAAAAAATAAAAATAATATTTCTTACGTTCATCTAACTTTTTCTTGGATCTAAAACACTTTCGTATCTCAAATTTCTTCATCTTTTTATAAAATTTCTTCATCTTTTCTTCTTAAATCCTCAGATATCCTCGGGTCTAAAATAAATTTAGAACCCGAATCTGATTTTCTTTTGGATAAATAAACACTTTATTTTCCAACCAACCAATTCTTTTTTCCAATTAAATTACACTAAAACTCCAAGAATTAACGAAGATTTTTGGACTTTTACATCAACCTTTTCAATTAAACAAAAACGAACGAGGAACACTCCCGGGGATCAAACGGACAAGCCGAAGTGGATTCACGCCAAAAGGGTAAAGCCTCTGAGTTCCTAGAGCTGCTTATTTTGTGCTCCTCCTTTTCTTCTTAATTTCTTTCTACATGTGAACCTAGGAATTATTTTATTTTATTGTAAATGTTGAAATCCTCTTTCTTCTTTTATTTCTTTTTAATTTTTGTTTTAGAATACCCCCACGAAGGGAATAAAATAAATTCCCGGATAACAGACCTCACCTTTTGCCATGCGGTCATTTTCACTAATAAAATTGACCAATATACGTGTAAATAAAAATGAACTGTTTTTATTTAAATTAACAACTTTAAATTGCCGATGTTTTAATTAGGCCACACGGACATCGCCAAAATCAAATCGAGCATACGTGATATATCCCCCGTGCTAACCTTCGTGGATGCAGGTTAGATGTATGTTTAGGATTTATTTTCCTTCGGGTACTGCACATATTATACGGAAAATGTAATTTATAGGGTAGCGGGCGGTTGCATCCCCCGATTTTTGAAGCCTTGAAATTTTATTTTCCTCATTTACTTTCTGCATTTACTTACCGTTTTGTGTATGGTTTATTTTTTTGCTTTATGGATGGTTTATATTTCGCAATACGTGAACCATGCATTTAACTCCAAAAACAACCTAAGTGTGAATATGCACAATTAAAAGAAAATGGTTTTCTGTAGATGTAATTTAATGTGATCCTATAAGAAATAAGCAACTTATTCGGGACCCGAATCTCTGTGTCTTGGTGGGCCATCCCCCGGACGTTAAGCCTCATAGGACTCTAATTCCTGGAAAGAGCTAATCTAGGTAGTGACTCCACACTAAGAGATGGTGGATTCGGGTTCGAACCGATCTTAAACGTTTTCGCCTTTTTCTCTTTCAAACCTTTTTCTACTGGGTCCCCAACCTGGTGCCTTTTCTTCTTTTTCAAATACCCCAGTGGACCGCGCATATGAAACCACGCTCTCTCAGCCCACCGCTCCGTGTCGCCCGCTCACAGTGGCGACTCTGCCGGGGACGCAATCAAACAATTAAAACATTCATCATAAAATGTACTACCATTATCTTTTCTCCTGATTTCTTACAGGAAGCAGGTCAAAACACAACCGAAGAAGGAAACGGTTATCTCAATGACTGAAGAATGAAAAAGTCTATACTGAAGAATGAAACGGTTGCAGACCACAACAGGGATGCCACAAAAAGAAACGGTTGACCCGCCCACAAGGGGCATCAAACACCCAAGGGATTCTGAAGAAAGAAATGGACAACTCCATGAAGACACATCGCCAGAAAGGAAGGCATATGTCACCACTAATTGGGAATAAGAAGTCGCCAACTACACCAATTAGGTACATTCTCAATCCCTTCGCTCTTTTCGTGTGATAATACTGGTTATACAACCAACAATTATCATACGAGGGGTAGCTGTGAGCACGGGATTTTGGACCAGCTCGCGCGTTCGATGATGATGGCTTTTTGGGATTTTATCCTCGAATCACACGATTTTAGACCATCCGATGATCTTCAAATGGGATATTCCACGTCGTACTAAAAAATATATATATATATATATAATTAAAATATTAAAAAAAATGAAGAAGACTCAATCACACGTGGAGGGAGCCTCACGCGTGAGACACCCTCACACACGAGGCCGAGCGAGCGAGACACCCTCGTGTGCGAGGACCCTGGCGCGCGAGGACCCTCTCGCGCTAGACACCCTCATGCGAGAGGACCCTTGCGCGCGAGACACCCTCGTGCGCGAGGTGCCTTGCGTGAGGCAGCCTTACGCGCAAGGACCCCTCGCCTGCGAGGCTCTACATTTTGGATTTTTTCGGGACTTTTTTATCTATAAATAGTCGGGTCATTTTCAGTGCATAGGGGCCGAAAATAAAGAAAAGAAAAATCCTCTCTTTCAGAAAAAAAAATAAAAAAAATATTCTTCACTTTCTTCTAACTTTTTCTCGGATCAAAATCACTTTTGGATCCGAATTTCTTCATCTTAAAATCAAATTTCTTCATCAAATTTCTTCTTAATTCCTCAGATACTCTTGGGTCTAAAACCAATTTGGAACCCGAGTCTGATTATCTTTTGGATAAATAAACACTTTATTTTCCAAACAACCAATTCTTTTTTTTTCAATTAAATTACACTAAAACTCCAAGAATTAAACGAAGATTTTTGGACTTTTACATCAACCTTTTCACATTAAATCACCTAAACTACAAAAACGAACGCGGAACGCTTCCGGGGATCAAACGGACACGCCGAAGTGGATTCACGCCAAAAGGGTAAAGCCTCTGAGTTCCTAGAGCTACTTATTTTGTGCTCCTCCTTTTCTTCTTAATTTCTTTCTACATGTGAACCTAGGAATTATTTTATTTTATTGTAAATGTTGTAAT
>CATIWQ010042150.1:0-17780 GCA_949673415.1 Euphorbia schlechtendalii
TGGGTTGGTTGGGATATAATGGTAAATAAATAGATAAATGTATAAATAGATTAGAGTAGAAGAAATCGGTATAGATTATCCCTACGAACAAGTATAGCAAAGAAAACATGCAAAATCATCAAAGATATTACGTACACAAGAGTACTTTAATAGATTCAGTTTTAGACACTCATATATTCAATTATTCACTGCAAAGCAACACATGAAATGACTTTTCTAAGTCTAGTGTAAACGAATTAATACGATTAAATAAACCTAGATAACAATAATACTATGCTTAGTACGGGTCGCTCTCACATAGCCATATTTAGCAAGTTACCATTCCAAAAATGTTGGCTCACTAAAAAGAGTTATAATCACAGATCTAGTGATTATACACAATCTTGTTAACCTCAAAATCACTCTTAAAGTTAACTCAAAAGCACATAACTTGATTAATATAAAAGACCCAACACGAAATACACAATATGACACATAGACATATCATAAACTTCGAAATAAAAAGTATAAGTAGAAAACAAAGCAAAGCAAAGTTGTAAGGTATGTAAGTGAAAGCTAAAGTTGATCAAACAGTATCCACTCTTTAATGGGAGTCATTAATTCCCGCAATTCCTGCATCTGCTTTGAATTCGGTCTCAGCTCGTACAGAAACTCCTCTAGGATGCTATTCTTTGTGAATATTGAATAAACGAATATTGAAGAACGAAAACTTTTATTGATAAGTGATTTACAATTACACTTAAATAACAATCGCTCGAATATGTAGAGAAATCTAGTGATCGAAATAAGGTTCGAATCACTTATACATTTTCTTACTAACTTATAACGAAGCGAAATCTACATGATTTTCTCTCTAAAACTAAGTATGCATGTACCACATACCACATACCACGCTTATAATCCCATACACCATGCCCATGAAATTGGTGGGTTTTGAACCCTATTTATAGAGTATGAAGGGTTGCGTCTATCCAAATGACGAGTCGTGTCCATTGGTGAAGAGTTGCATCACTTCATTTTGATTGGATGCAAAGATTCATCCTCATCCATAATGGAAAGGCACGTTTTCATGATTGGTTGACTTCCAAAAGGTGTCTTTTTGGTTGGTAGTTGATGGCTGTTGGTTGTTGTTATCTGGCGGTTGGTAGTTGATAAGAGATAACCATTAACCATCACAAGTCGTGACCGTGAATCTAATATCATGACCTTGAACATTGATTGGCAGTTTTCTATTAATGAAGAGTGACAAGTCGTGATCGCGACTAGATGTCATGATCGTGAAATGTTGTTTCTTCATGATTCTTCTTTGCAACTTTACCTATCTTTGACAACTTTGATCCTAAGCCAAATCTTTGAGTTCCACGCATCTTTTTCCTCCTTTTTCACTCTTTTTCCATAGAATTCCACTTTTGATCATTTTACTCCCAAGATTTACCTAGTTTCTGCATTTGCATAAAAAACAAGTACATACCACGTTAAATCTTTTATATGAAGTATAAAATGACTTAAATCATAGTGTTTTATGATTGAAAATATCATGATTATAAGTGTAAATATACACTTATGAGGAACTGGCTCAAGTTCTGCTACCTTATCACTTTATGCATGGTCTTGTTTTTCAACAATCCATCATAGTCCACTTCGAAGATAGGTCCAAACTCTTGTTCCGCTCCCTAGTTGACTTTCATGAAGGTGGTTCCATGAGGCAAAATGATCTTTTCAGTGGTGCCATCGATGTTGACAAACATGTTACTTTTGGATTGGCCTTGAAGGATGAGAGTAGATTTCCTTAGGTTTTGAGAAGATGCCATTGCAGAATAGGTTTCGAGAGAAATTTCTTTGAGAGATGAAATTTGCAAGTAACTTTCTCTCTCCAGTAAGCACTTCCTTATATAGCCTCTTCTTCTACATCATAGCACATGGTGAGCTCACAAGCTAACATCAAGTTTAAACTGTGAGATTGAACAAGGATTTAATCGACTTAGTTAAACGACGTAGTTTTAGTTTCAAACGATTTCAATTTAAAATGCCCTTTTAATAAAGTAGCTTTTGAGATTTGAATTGGGAAAACCAAACTAACAGCCTTACATTAAAAAGTAAATGGGGTTAAATACATGTTACCTCATTCCCCTAAGTTAAGACTTGATTTTTAACACTTAGCCATTTTTCTAGGATTTTCTTTACATTGGGTTTGCCATTCCAATTAGCTCTTTGAGAATGTTGAATTGCTCCTTTGCTAATGGTTTGGTGAATATGTCAGCTCGCTATTCCTCTAAAGGAACATACTCCATTTTGACATCTCCCCTTAGCACATGATCCCTTATGAAGTGAAGTCTAATGTTGACATGCTTCATCCTACTATGTTGAATTGGATTTTTGAAAAGTTCAATTATGCTCTTGTTATCACACATAACTTCGAGGAATTTTGACTTTATACCACAATCCTTTAGTTGCTGCTTAATCCATAGCAGTTGTGCTACGCAACTTCTTGCTGCCATATACTCAGCTTTTTTAGTACATCGTGCAATAGAAGTTTTCTTCTTGGTGTACCATGAGACAATGCATACTCCGAGGAAATGGCATCCTCTAGTGGTGCTTTTCCTGTTGACCTTATCTCTTCTATAATCTACATATGTGTATCCTTTAGGAGTAAAATTTGAGCTATTGGGATACTATATACCTGAATCAATAGAACCTTATAAGTACCGGAGAAATCTCTTAACTGTTACTAAGTGAGATTCTCTAGGGCCAGCTTGATAATGCACGCAATAGCATACAAAGTATTAAATATCAGGCCTACTAGTTGTTAAGTAAAGGAGAGAGCCAATAATACCTCTGTAGAACTTATAGTCTACAAGCTTACCAGCTTCATCCTTACTCAAGATATTTTCAATGGCCATTACCTTCGAATGCTCCATATCAAACTTCTTTAGGTCTTCTTTGGCATATTTATCTTTGTTATTGAAGATTTTATCTTCTCTTTGCTTAATTTGCAATCTAAGGAAAAAGTTGAGGTCTTGACATTTCAAACTTGTTCTTCATGTGCTTATTGAACTCCTTCCAAAGCCTCTCATCAGTAGCTCCAAATATGATATCATCCACATAGATTTGGACTATCAACACATCTTCTTTTATTCACTTGATAAACATATTTGTATATAATTTTCCTACTTTCATAGCATTTGCCGAGTTGAAAGTTGGTCAGCCTTTCATACCAAGAACAAGGTTCCTACTTCAATTCGTAGAGTGCTTTCTTCAGTTTGAAGACATGCTCAGGATTTTTCGCATCTTCGAAGCCTAGGGGTTGGCGCATATAGACTTCCTCTTGAATGAAGCCACTTAGGAAAGCAATCTTGACATCCATTTGAAATAGTTTGAAATTCATATGGGATGTAAAAGCATAGAGAATCCTAATTACTTTAAGACAAGCTACATGTGCATAGGTCTCATCATTATTGATCCCTTCTTGCTGGTTGTAGCCTTGAGATACCAGCCTAGCATTGTTTCTGACAACAACGTCATCTTCATCAAGCTTGTTTTTGAAAACCCATTTGGTGTCGATGATTAATTTCCCTTTGGGCTTAGGAATTAGATGCCAAACATTATTATTCTTGAACTGATCCAGTTCCTCTTGCATCGCGATCATTCAATGTTCATCTCCTTCTGCATCTTCAAACTTCTTGGGTTTAATCAATGAGGTGAAAGCTAGATGACTCATCATCCGGCTAAGCTGACCTTATATTATTACTAGATTATGAACATCATCTACAATGGGAGTCTCTACACTGGGTTGTTGAGGCTGAGGTTAATCTTCTACTTCGTTGAAGTTGATTGAGAGATCTTCATCAACTTTAACTTCCTTGATTTCTAGCTCTTGTGCTGGGTTAGGAAGCATATAGAATGGCATAAAGAGTTGTTTTTTGGTTGGATTACTCCTTCATCTTCATCAAATGGACATCTATCTACATTGTTAGTTTCATCGAAATCTACATGCATTGACTCCTCTGATAGACCGGTTCTCTTGACATATATTCTATATGCCTTGCTATTAGTCGAGTAACCTAGAAAGATTCCTTCATCAACCTTTGGATCAAACTTACTTAGATGCTCTTTGGTATATAGGATAACACACCTACAACCAAATGATATGAGATGACCAATCTTGGGCTTGCACCCTCACTAAAGCTCATAGGTGTTTTCTTAAGAATTGGGTGAATTGAAACCCTATTCAAGAAGTAATGGGTTGTGTTAACAGCTCCTTCCAAAAACTACTTTGGTAAATTGTAATCACTCAGCATGGATCAAGCAATTTCAACTATGGTTCTATTCTTCCTTTCTACAACCCCATTTTGTTGAGGAGTATAAAGAGTAGAAAAGTTATGGTTAATATCATGTGCTGAATAGAATTCTTCAAAATAAAATTTCTTAATTCACGTCCATGATCACTTCGGATACTACTTATTTTAGTTCTAAGTTCATTCATAATCCGATTACTGAGTTTGACAAAATACTTAAAGGTTTCATCTTTGCTACTCAATAAGACTACCCATTTGAATCTCGTGAAGTTATCAAATACCACTAAGGAAAACCTTTATTCGCCCATGCTCAAAGGTTGAACAGGATAAAAAAGATCTAGGTGGAGGAGCTCCAACTGTCTCTTAGTTACTACATTGTTAATTGATCTAAATGACTTTTTAACCTGCTTACCAAGTTGACAACCAGAGCAAAGCCTATCTTTCTCAAAGCTAATACTAGGTAAACCCACAACTAGTTGCTTTTTGGCCAATTTGGACAGAATGTTCATATTTATATGATCTAACCTTTTATGTCAAATCCACGAATCATCCTCCTTAGATGCAAGAGAAACATTAGTGGAGCTAGTGGATAAATCAATCATATACAATTTATTAATTCTAGGAGCAAAGAGAATAGTTTAGTCAATTTTACAGTCAATAACTGAGCAACCTGCTGAGTTGAATGTAACCTTTATACCTTTATCACATAGCTTGACTACACTTAGCAGATTGAACTTGAGTCCTTTGACCAGAGATACCTCTTCGATTAAAGGAGAAACACCAATTGTGCCTCATCCAACAATCTTTCCTTTTTGGTCATCTCCAAAGCTGACATACTGATTTCTTTTTCACTCCAATGAGATGACTTGGCTTTCATCTCCTGTCATATGCCTCAAGCACTCGCTATCCAAATACCACATTCTAGTATCATTAGCAGATCTAGAGCTCACCTGCAAAACAATTACGTTTTCTTAGGTACCCATGCTTTTGAGCTGGGTCCTCCTTTGTTAGCACTACTTAGGTTACTCAAGTTATACTCATCATAGTAACCGTTATACCTATACATAATTTTAGCATGTCCAGCCTTCCCACAAAAGCCACATGCTACTTTTGGTTTAGGTTGGCTCACTTTCTTCTAAGAAGAGGATTTCTTCACATTACTATAATTGCGAGTTTGATTACTCAGAGGTGGACTGTTGGTTGGAGGAGGAACCCGTTCCTTCTTTAAAGCTATTATCTTAGCATGCAACTCATTTAACTACTTAGTGAGCTTGCTGTTATGACATTCATGATATTCAATTTATTTCTTGAAAAAAGCGAAATATCAAGAGATAAGGAAGCAATTGTGTGATCCTGATCTTCACTTCTCCTCACTAGCTCTTTGATGTTTTACCTGACTTATTGGTCAGTTTCATGACATCAAAGAGAACCTTGGTGAACTCTTTAATGGACAAAGGGATTTCAGGGTATACCTCAGTTTGTGGATTTTTTCCCTTTATTTTGCTTAGCTCCAGAGTCAATAGCAGATTGATTACCTCTTGAGGCCAGTGCTAAGCTCTCACCCTTTTCATTCTCAATTGCCATCAATTAGAGGTTGGCGGATTCGATTTCCTTTTCATCAAATGATGAAGATTCTTCAAAGTCGCTCCACGTGGTAGAAAGTGCCTCTTTTTTCCACCCAAACTTCTTTTTGAATTTTTCCTTCTTGGATTGAGGATAGGACAATTGGATGTGACCCTTCCCGCCACAACCAAAACATTTGATGTCTTTGCTTTTCTCCTTCTTGGATCCTTCCTCAGCTCCACGCTGGTGGTGAGTTGACTTTTTTTGTTGGGAAACTTCTTCTTGCTGAATTTCCCATCCTTTCTTCATGAAGTGCTTGAATGGCCTTGTGAGAAGTACCTTTTACTTCTTTGAATCATAACTGGTCAATTCTTCAAACGAGTTAACCTTTAGGACAATGGCTCTGCCCTCTTTCTCCTTACCTTTACTCCTTTTGGAGTCAGCATTATATTTCCCAAGGGACATTTCCTAAGTCAGCAAGGTGCCTATTAGCTCATCGTAGCTGTAGGTCTTTAAATCATGAGCTTCCTCGATGTCGCTCTTCTTTGCATCCACTCAACAGTGAGAACACTAAGGATCTTCTTCACCATCTCCTCTTTGGTGAATTCCTGACCTAGCCTATTTAGTTCATAAAAAATATTAATGAACATTGTATTCATAGATTGAATACCCTCTCTCAAGCCCATCTAAAATAGCTCATACTTGTAGAGCATGATACTGATATTTAGCTCCTTGACTTTGTCCATTCCCTCATAGTTTATATCTAGTTTCCTCGCGATCTCTTGTGCCATCTCACATATAGAGACCTTGTTAAACTTTGTATGATCTAACATACAATGTATGTAATTGATAGCTACATCATTCTCTTTAAGAAGCCTTAGGTCAACATCATCATAGTCCTCCGGATCAACTGGAACACGTTGCACATTCTGAACAATTATGGGAATTATGGGTTCTAGTTCTATTGCAAGCCATTCCTTCATGCTTTGGGATTGAATGAAGTTTTTCATGCGGTTTTTCTAAAATGTGTAATGCTAGCCATTAAATAGTAGAGACCTGGTAACATACATTCCTTCTTTAAGGAGTGTAGATTTCCCTGAGTTGGAACCAAAATTATTAAAAACTATTTGAATCTTTAACTCTTAGATAGTTAATCTAGAAGTTGAGCACTGCTATAATATCACTTGTTGGTTTACTTTAGCTTTAATAATCATGCAGAGGGGGTGAATGTGATTATACTTGGTACTTTATAGATTTTAAACAATTGATTCCAATTTACTTTTAGATGCGTTCTAAGTGGAGTATGCTGGGTGCACTTTAGACTAAAAATTGTAAACTACTCAGCTTCGTACACTTAATTTACCTTTAATTTGTGTTGAGTAATCTTACTCAACTCAGTTTGATTTTCAAGCAGATAGATGAAAATGAGAGATGATGTATTGAGCACAACCACTTATAAAGGCAATAAAAAGGTTAAGGAAAGTTTACAACTCAGATTTATCTTAGCTCAGCCCCGAGCCTACCTCAGTCCCTGGATTCCTTTTCAAGCTTTAATCCATTAGAGATTCCTTTCCTTCAATAGGCAAAGAAGCCTTTATAGTGGGTATGCTTGCAAAAAGTACCCTCCTTCTAGCTACCTCTCAATACTCAGTTTAGGTACCATTCCTAAACTAACAGATTTTTTAATGAAAGTTTATGAACTAAGGATTTCAACTTATAAAAAGCATTCAATCCTTTTACAATGCCTAAGCTTATCTAGACTCTAAGCTAATCTGATTCTCTCTACAAACAAATTGTAAAATGAGCATTTGCTTTTGAACGCTTGAAATTGGAATTTCTGAATGCTAGGATTGCTTGAACAGTATTTCATCTCTTAAGAAATTCGAGGGGATTCACCATGTTTTCTTCAAACTTTTATTTATAGTGTAGATGCTGGAAGTAACCGTTGCAAACTTCTCATCTTGACTTGTTCTTCAAAATCTCTTCTCTTCACAGCTTTTAAATTTGTCCATTTGAAATAGATTCTGGGACGTTTAGAGACATCGATTTTAAATGTTGAAGTACAAAATTAATCCATTAATCTTTGATGCGTCAAAAACACGTGTCTTTAAGCAAGTCCATTTGAGAGAGGAGCGCGTGAGATGCAAAGTGGAAGTCTGCAATTAGTTAACTTACTGATGTTGCAAAGTTGCGTGGAGACACTGAAAATGGCGCATGTCAGAAGATGCCTTTTTGCCTTGGATGCTTGTGAGGAATCTCCAACATTCCATACTAATACCTTTTAGAAGTGAGGACCACAGGAATATCCATTTTGATTTCAACGCTTTATACCTGAAAAGCATCAAAGGGAATATTCTATTTTCATAGATAACGTTAAAAGCACAAGTGTCAGAATATTCTAAGTGTCTCAAAGAACATAGCTTCTAATGAAATAAAAGCTACTCAACATAGCTGAGTTTAATCGCATAAACTATGTAGTACTCAACCACACAAATTTTCTTACTCTAAGACATAAGTTAATTAGAACTCAGTCAAACTAAGTTGTTTCCCTTAAACAAACTCAAGTAAAACTTGCTTTATTAAGAGTCTACTTAGGATCTAATTAATTTCACTATCCTAATCTGTTTGTTATTTCAAAAATGTTTAAGTATTGTGAAGTACTATTAACTTAGGTTCAACAGTTTTTAGTTAGTTTACCGAGTTAAAATGAATGGCAAAATAACTCAACATTAGAATTTATTTAGAGATTACTCAACATAAGTTTATTATATTTAAATCTATGTTGATCTATATTACACTATTTACCTTTAACATATTCTATCATGGAATTTTTTAGCATGATGCATTTCGATTTTTAAATGATTTGGCCCTAAAAACAAAAGGGAATAATTATGTGGTCAAAGGATAAAATGTGTCTATATGAAATGTTTGCATGTGCTTAATAAATTCTAAGGAATTGTCTAATTTTCACCACATTTCAAAATTGGCGCGCCAAACTACAACGTTAGGATTTCAAGCGTATCAAAGAGTTCTACGTTGTATCTCGTGCTCTCTCTAGTAGACATAATCAACCTTAAGGATTAAGACTTCATAAGAAATTAATCAATGGATTAATCTTGTACTGCATCATTCAAATCTCATGTCTCTAACAGATTCAAGCATGTCTCGCAATAGGAAGAAATTTGAAGCTTTGAAGAGAAGAGATTAAAGACCAAGTCTAAATGAAAAGTTGCAATGACTACATTAGAATCTTTGGCTATAAATAGAAACTGAAGACTGTAGTTACAACTTGGTGAATACTAAAATTTGAAAAGTTGAATCTTCTGTTCAATCCATCCCATCATTCCAAATTCCTCAACAGATTCAATAGAAACTACCAATTCTTCATCTATTTTTCTTTAGCAGAGAAACTAGACTTAGAGATAGCTAAGCTCATTCATTGTAAAGAAACCAACGATCTATAAGTTGTGTTTTTGTTTCTTTCATCTTTAAGATAATTTGAGTGATGAAGATTTGAGAAGGGTACTTAAATCTGTTTGAGGGATAGTTATATTGGAAGGTACTTACTGTAAATCTACCTGCTGTTAAAGCCTTCTCTACTTGGATAAATGAGTTAACACTAGTGGATTAAAGCTCAAGTAAGGTACCTGGGGATGTGTTCAAACTAGTATAAAAATCATGTGTTATATCTTTTTAACTAAGCGTAAATATGACTCATCATTGCATTTCTTCTCTCTCTGTTTTACACACAGTATTCCTTCTATCTATGATGAGTAATTTTTACTCAGCATTAGCTTGCTAAAACTAAGCCCATCTTAAGTTTTTTAGTTTTGTAACTTTTTAAGCACATTAACTATTATATGTTTCACATCATTCATCATCTATCTTGTGATTGAAAAGGTTAAACAAAGTTTTTATGTAACCAAGTTTTAACAAGTAAACGTCATTCACCTCCTCTGACCGATTATGTTAAGTCTACAAGACTGACAAGTAGTATTAGAGTAAGTGATTAGCTTAAGACTTCATAATCTTGAGTTAAAGATCTTATGACATATAGTATTCCATCTTATATACCCCGGTAATGGGCAAACAACACTTCTTAAAGAAGAAATGTCTGTAAATAGACCTCCACTATTTGATGGCTAACACTACACATTTTAGACAAGTCGCATAAAAAATTAAATTCAGTCTCAAAGCATGCTAGAATGATTAGCCATTGAAAATGACCCTCACATTCTAACAAAAGTAAGAAATGGTCAAAGGGTTTTTATCAAACTTAAAGACTTAAATAGTGTTGACTTGAATCTACTAAAGGAGAATGTAGTAGCCATTAACTACTTCTATTGTGTGTTAGACTTATTTGAGTTTAACAAGGTATCAGATTGCGAGGCTACATAGGAGATTTGCTGAAAGCTAGAGGTCACTTGTGGAGGTACAAATATGGTCAAAGATTCTAAGATCAATATGATGATAAGGGAATATGAACTATTCCATATCGATGCCAATGAAGTTGTACAAAGCATGAATACTTAGTTTGTTAACATCATCAATGAATTGAAAAGACTTGGAAAGAACTTAACTGAGGAAGAAATGGTCAAGAAGATTCTAAAAATTCTCACCAAGGAGCAAGATAATAAGAGGAGTGCCATTGAGGAAGTTCATGATTTGAAAACCTACAAGTATGATGAGCTTATTGGAACCTTGCTGACTTAGGAGATGTCATTGAGAAAGTACGATGAGGACTCTTAGAAAAGAAAATGGAAAGAGACCATAGCAATGGTTCTTAAAGCTGATTCATCAAAAGAAGATTCTAATGAACAAATGGCATTGCTAACTAGAAAGTTTAACACTTTATGAAGTTATATGGAAAGTATAGGAAGAAGTTTCCCAAGAATAAATTCACTCAATATAGGATGGACATTGAGGAAGGATAAAAGAAAGATTTCAACAAAGATATCAAATTTAGTTGTAAGAAAAAGGTCATATCTAATCGAGTTATCTAAAGAATAAGGAGGACAAATTGAAGAAAAAGTTTGGCAAGAAGAATGAAACTTTCGTAGCTACATGGAGCGATTTTGAATAATTCTCATCATCATATGAAGAACCACAAGATTTTGCCAAACTTTATCTTATGGAAATTAGAGATAACGATGGTGAATGCTCAGCCTCAAGCATTAAGGCCAACAATTCCACTATTGACCAATGTGCTAAGAAGGACAGAGGGAAAACACTCAAACTGAGGTATGTTATAAACTTTCTTTATCTATGGATGAATTCTCTAAGGTAATTTTTTATGTAATGAAGCTAACCCAGAAGTTAGGAAAGAACATTAAAGAACTAGTGACGAAATATGAAGATTTGTAAGACACTATTTCTTCCTTATCTCTTGATATTCGTTTTCTTCAAGAAAAACCCGAGTATCATGAGTGATATAATAGCAAGATCACTAAGCAATTAGCCAAGTTAACTATTGAAGAGTTTTGAAAGAAGTAAGAGTACCTCCTCTAGCTAATCATTCAAATGTGAATAACGAAACTCGTAATTTATAAAAGGGAAAAGAAAGCTTTTCCAAAGAGGAAAGTGAGCCATCCCAAACCAAACACGGTGTGAATTTTGTGGGAAATCTTAACATGTCATAGTGCTCTATGGACTTAAAATTATTATTATAACAAGTACGACTAGAGTAAGATAAGCATTGCTAATAAGGGATGATCCAATCCTAAGACATGGGTACCTAAAAAAACTTAAGAATTTTACAGGTGAACTTAAGATCCATTGATGATACTATAATGTGGTATTTGAATGACAGTTTCTCAAGGCTTATGATAGATGATGAAAGCAGTTCATCACATTAGAGCGTAAAATATATAGAAGTGTCAGTTTTGGAGACAACAAAAAGGTAAGATTATTGGAAATGGTACAATGGGTGTTATTCCTTATATCAAAGAGTTTTTCTTATCATAGGAATAAAGTTCAACTTGTTAAGTGTAGCCCAACTTTGTGAGAAAGGTAAGAAGTTACTTTTGACTTAGCAGAATGCTTAGTAATTAATTGTAAGACTGATCTAACTATTCTCTATGCTCTAAGAGTTAATAATGTTCATATGATTGAATCATCCCTTGGATAATGTAATTTTTGTCTTGTATAGAAGTAGCAAAGTTCATGGCTTTGGCACAAAAGGTTAGGTCATAATAATATGAACATTCTATCCAAACTAGCCAAAGAGCAACCACAGATTAACCTCTATCATTTAATACAGTTGACACCGAAAATTTTTATTAGTTTAGAATAACATTAGTTATTTGATAAACTAATAATTATCCATTTATAGATAGTTTTCGATATCAAACAAAATTAAGTTTTGTTTACACAAATTTAAATACAATGAATTATATTATATTATGTACTATAGAAAAGTGATTCAATTAATATTTATTTATAAATTCAATCTATGTTAACAAGATTCAGTACAGAACCTAATTTAATTAATTGTATATAAACAAAGATGAAAATAAAAATCATCTCAAATAATATCTTCTTATCTTAAAAGTGTCACATAAGCAACAATGATTTGTGAAATAAAGAAAACATTATGTAAGTATAAAAGAAATAATTCCTCGTGCACCCAGAAAGATATCCAAATGTGGCTTGAAGATAAGTTTTATCCAAAAGTTAATCAATGTACAATATCTAATATCTAAAAGATATATGGAAGATTAGAGATGTGCTTCAAAATTTTATCAATAAGCAGACAACAATAGAATCCTATATTTCAAAATTGTAATATACAATGGTGAATTATTAATTTATTATACTATTGGAGTCATATTTATAAAGGAATAATCAAAAAATTATTATCTTATTATTTTATCGAAATTGCTAATTTTATGAATTGGCCCAAGCCGAGACCAGAGAAATATATTATTTTAGAGAGGTTAATAATTTAAAGAGTATTAAATTATAAAGATTTTATTGTAGTAGAGGGTTTACCCAGTATCAGCTTGGAAAATATAAACTTTGCTCAGCATGTCGACTTTGTAAGCAATTTAGAAAATCATTTTGATAACTTAACAATATAGTAACTAAGAGACTACTAAAGCTCCTACAGGATCTCTTCGACACTATTCAACCTATGAGCTTGGGTGGAAAGGTATTTTCTCTTGTAGTATTTGATGACTTCACGAGATTCACTTGAGTAATCTTACTCAGTAGCAAAGATGAAACCTTTGAGTCTTTTGTCAAACTCAGTGATCAGATAATCAATAAACTAGGAATTAAAATCAACAGAATCAAAAGTGATCATGGAAGAGAATTCGAGAATTTCAATTTTGAAGAATTATGTTCAAAGAATGGTATTGACCACAACTTTTTTGCTCCTTATACTCCTAAAAAAATGGGGTTGTAGAAAGGAAGAAATGAACTATATTTTAGATGGCAAGATCCATGCTAAATCATAACAATCTACCAAAGTACTTTTAGGGAGAAGCTGTTAACACAACCTGTTATATTCTTAATCAGGTTTTAATTTTCCCAATTATAGAGAAAACTCCTTATGAGCTTTGGCGAGGGGGTAATCCTAAGATTGGCCATCTTAGATCATTTAGGTGTAGGTGTTTTATTCTAAATACCAAGGTGCAGCTAGCTAAGTTTGATTCCAATACAAATGAAGGTATCTTTATGGGTTATTCAACAAATAATAGGGCATATGGTACATATGTCAAGAGAACTAGCCTATTGGATATTGATGAAACTAATCATGAATAAAGATGAGCTAGTGATGCTGATGAAGAAGTAAATCAACTCAACATGTCACTATTTGTGCTGCCCAATTCACCACAAATGCAGAATATTGAGGAAGTTAAAGTTGATAAAGATCTTTTAGTTAATTTAAATGATGATGAAACAACTCAACAACAATAACCTAGTATGGACATTCAAGTTCCAAATCTTTATATTCTAAGAGAGATTAGAACTCATCACTATCACCCAATTAATCGGATTATGATGATGTTAATAATCTAGTCATGCGAGAGGATAACTTTGTAGAATGACAAGTCATCCAGCTTTCATACATTCATCGAACCTAAGAAGTTTGAAGATGTTGAATTTGATGACTGTTGGATGATCACAATGCAAGAAGAGTTAGATTAATATAAGCAAAATGATGTGTGGGGTCTAGTTCATAAACCCATACGCAAATCAATCATTGGAACTAAATGGGCATTCAAAAAAAAAGCTTGATGAAGATGGAAATGTTATCATAAATAAAACCAGACTTGTCACTCAAAAAATATAATCAACAAGAAGGAGCCAAATATGATGAAAATTATGCATCTATATCAAGACATGAAGCTATCAGGATTCTTTGTGCTTTTACATCTCATATGAACTTCAAGTCATTTCAAATGGATGTAAAATGTGATTTACTGAATGGATTCATTCAAAAAGAATTATATGTTTGTAAACCTCTTAGATTTGAAGATTTAAAGCATCCAAAACATGTATATAAGCTGACGAAGGTGCTATATGGATTGAAGCAAACAACTCATGCTTCATATGAACGACTTACTAGTTTTTTCTCAACAAAGGCTATGTTAGAGGAAAAGCAATTACGACTTTGTATATCAAGTGCAAGAAGAAAGATGTATTGTTACTCTAAATTTATGTTGATGATATTGTTTGGTACCAACTGATGAAGGACTTTGAAAGGAGTTTAACAAACAAATGAAGAGTGAGTTTGAAATTTTAATGATGGGAGAATTGATTTTCCTCCTTGGTATACCAATTAAGTAAAGCGATGATGAAATTTTCAACAACTAATCTAAATATGTCGAGGAAATTCTGAAGAATTTTGACATGGTCAACTCCAATGGCCACAAATATTATACTAAGTAAGGATGAAGTTGGTAAGCATTAGACCTGTTCGTCGGGCGGGCCGGGATTGGCGGGCTTTTTACTAAAAACGTTAACCCAAGCCCATACTTTTGAACTTCGGGCTTGGGCCGGGTTTAGAAGGTCATTCCCAAGCCCATGGATATGTTTTTATTATAAACTTTTAAGTCATAATATGTTTAAATTTTTTAATATCATTGCATTGTTTACTTAAAATCTTTAATATTAAGTAACATTTATTGTAATCAAGTATGCAAATTTAATAGAATAAAATATAAAATGTTAAAATAATTATAAATTTAATGTATAAATATAAAATAAATAAATAAAATTATTCGTCAGGCCGGGCTCGGATATTTATATAAAAACCAAGCCCGACCCATAAATCTTCAAGCTTTCTCGGGCTTGGGCCGGGCTTTTATAAAAAAACAAGCGTCCAAGCCCGACTCGTTGAAGTGGGCGCCTGGCCCATGAACAGGTCTAGTAAGCATGTAAACAGTTAGTTCTGCAGAAGTGTTATTGGTTATCTACTTTACTTAATTGCTAATAAGCCTAATATTCAATACTTTATATGTTATTGTGCTCGTTATCAAGCTGACCCCAATGAATCTCACTTAACAAGTGTTAATAGAATCCTCCGATAAGTGCAAGTATTTAATAATGTAGGACTGTAGTATCCAAATAGTTCAAACTTCACCTAGAGGATACACATATGCTAACTATGAAAGGGAAAAACTTGGTAAGAAAATCACCATAGTGGATGTCATTTCTTTAGAGAATGTCTAGTTTCATGGTACAACAAGAAGCAAATTTTTGTTGCACTCAGCATTGCAGAAGTAGAGTACATTGTAGCAGGAAGTTGTGTAGTACAATTGCTATGGATTAAGAAGCAACTGGAATATTAGGGTATAAAGTCTAAAATTCCTTGAAGTTATGTGTGATAACAAGAGTTATATAAACCTATCTAAAAATCCAGTTCAACATGACAGGATGAAGCATGTCAATATAAGACATCACTTCATAAGGGATCATGTGCTAAGGGGAGATGTCAAATTGGAGTATGTTCCTTCAAAAGAATAGCGTGTTAACATATTTACAAAGAAAATTGCAAAGGATAAGTTCAACACTCTAAAGGGAGATAAATAGCATGGAAGATTTAATTTGAAGAAATCTCAGAAAAATTGCTAAGTGTCAAAGAGCATATTTCAAAGTTGTGCTGACCAAGGTAACATGTATTCACTCAACTTAGTAAACTTAAGTTATTTTATTATTAAAAAGGATTTTGAATTTTAAATGTAATAACAAAACTACTATGTTCAATTAAGTTGGTTTATACTTATTCAATCTCACCATTCACTTTGATCTTAGCTTGTGGAAGAGACACTTTAGCTGTTGCGACTTTGAAGGACTATAAAAGGAGAAGTTAGGTTGGAGAATAGTTTCTATGCTTTCAAATAGTTCTAAACCTTTATTCTCTCTAGAATTCTGTAATTTTCAAAAACCTCACAAAAACTTCAAACTAATGGTAACTTAATGTAATGAAGATCAATCCACCCTCAACAAGTATTAATTTGCTCTTGCTCACCATTCCCGAGGAATCTTGTCCTCAAAAGCATTGTTTTAACAAAGAAGATAGTGCTAAAGAAGGAAACTATCTTCACCCTAACGAAATGGGGTGCTAATGAAAGGGAGTATGGGTCAGTTCACACCATTGATGGTAATATCTTGGTGAAAAATGAATTTTTGGTGTGTGTCATCATGCAACAAAACCTAAGGGGATTTTTCTCACTTTAGGGACCAACAATAAAGGAGGTTATGTGCAATTTCTACACTAGCATGCACACGTTTCAAGGTCATGCTAACCTTTTGGTAGTAAAATTGGGGGAAAGGAAAGCCTCTCCTTGTCTGAGAAAAATTGAATTGAAATATCCTTAGTATGTGTAACAAGGGTACAAAGCACAGGAAGGTGGGAGATGAAGATTATGTTATCATCACTGATACATTTGAGTAGCTTGCAGACTATAAATCTGGGGAGTTTAAGGCATTTGGCCTTACTTGGAGTAGAAGCTTTCCATGATCTTTTGATCAAAGTATTACTACCCAAGATAGGATCATTCTCAACTTGCAGCAAGCTTAAGAGGTGTGTGATCTACCACATGGTAAAGGGGAAGCAATTTTCTTATACTTATTTTAAACCACCTAACAAAGGTACATCACCATGTACCATTATGGGTACTGTTCGCCACTTTTCTACTGATAAGTTTAATCTAACATGGTTCTAAAATCTTGTGAACTGTTAGCCATCAACTACGCCAAAAACTTGTTCACATATAAAATGTAGGTGTTGCCAATACCCCTTACCACATAGAAAAATGATGATAACTACAAGTATACAGTTGCGATGTAGTTTTAAAAGATATCTAACCCACAGGGAAGGAACCTGGTCTAAAGATACAGTAGGGAAGAAACAAAGTAAATAAAATAAAAATAGATTAGAGATTTTTGTGGGTAGGAAGATTAGGATGAAAAGTTGAGTAAATATAGATGTGATAAAATAGAAACTCTATATGAATAGATTTTCACTATGAATAAGTTTAGCAGAGAAAACATGCAAGTTTAACAAAGATGTTACGACACACTAAATTATCTAACAAATTCGGTTCTAGATATTCAGATGTTCAATTATTCACCATAGAGCTACACATGAAATAACTTTTCTAAGTTTAGCGTAAACGAGATAAGACAATTATAAAAACCTGGACAACATCAATACTATGCTTAGTACGAGTCGCTCTCACATAACCACATTTAGCAAGTTACCATTCCAAAAATGTTGGCTCACTAAACAGCATTATATCACAATTCCAGTGATTATACATGATATTTTTAACCCCGAAACTACTCTTAAAATCAACGCCAACGCATATAACTTGATTAACATAAAAAACTTAGCACAAAATACGCATTATGACACATAGACATATCATAAACTTCGAAATAGAAAGTATAAGTAGAAAGCAAAGCAAAGTT
>CATIWQ010042157.1:0-11853 GCA_949673415.1 Euphorbia schlechtendalii
TGACAATAACTTCAGCATCCCCTCATTAGAAATCATTCTAATCACTGCATTTGTTTCTCCATGTAAAATACACTCCCGCTCCCTTTGCTTAAATCTCATGACCATCGCTTGGAAATCCCATTCCACTTTTCCCAAAGAAGATAACCAGCTTAAACCAAGCACTGCCTCGCAGCCACCAATGGACATGACATGGAAATCAGCCACAAATTGAAAGCCTTGCACTTCCCACAACAGACCTTCGCATTTGTAATGGCAAAAAATTCTGTTACCATTGGCTACTGTTACAGCCAGTGGAACAATAGGCGTAAGTACACAGCCTAGTTCCTTAGCTACCTTCAAATCCAAAACATTGAATGTACTGCCCGTATCAACCATCATGTGCAACTTCCTCTTCTTACATAGCCCTACCAACCTCATAGACTGAATGCCATCAGCCTGATATCCTCCCATGGCATTTAAAGAAATCAATGGCTCTTCAGCCACCTCAGTAAATTCAGTGATCTTATCCTCCTCTGTCACATTCTCCTTATCCTCCAAGCTATCAATTATCAGGTGCAAATATTTTTTTGTGCAATGATGATTTGGAGAATACCTCTCCTCGCACCAAAAGCATTGATTCTTGGCTCTTTTCTCAGCCATTTCAACCTCAGTTAACCTTTTAACCTTATTAAGACCTCCTTCTTTAAAATTTAGCCTATTAATAGGATGTGGCTGAGATTTTGCAGCAGGTAATGGCAGTAAAGCCGGTCTAGTAGCAGTACTTTGAGCATTGAGATGATTTAAAGCAGTCATAGGCCTAGTAAAGTTAGATCTGTTAACCTTTTGTGCACCTATATAGGCATCTGGTATTCTAGCAAGTGAATAAGCCTGCTGCAAAGTCTTAGGAGATTGCATCAAAACAGGAAAACTTACCTCATCCTTAAGACCACTGATGAACATACTCAAAAGGTCATCTTCGCAAAGATCCACCTTATAAGCATTGGAATCAAAGGCCTCCAAATATTCTATCAATGTTCCTATTTGATTAAGCTTCTTCAACATAGCGATCGGACTAATAACCACCTTCTAATCGAATCTCCTCTTGAGCAGAAGAACATAATCCTCCACCAACAACTCATTATCAACATTTCTACTCTTGAACAACGTTTGGTGCCATTCGAGAGCCCTGCCTATCAAATGGATGGAAGCAAGCCTAACCTTCATATAGTTAGGAGTTTTATCCATCTCGAAAAACCTCTCACAATGAAATATCCATCCTTCCGAGTCTTCACCATCGAACTTAGGGAATTCAATCTTTGTGAACCTTGAAGAAAATTGGTACTCTGTATTAGATTCTCGTACAGAATCATGAGTGTTTCTTGCATCGCACGAATGAGTCTCGTTAAGCGTGGCCATTATCTTCTTCATTTCGCTAAGCAACACTGACTGAGAAGTTACGAACTGTTCCTGCAATGCATTTTGCCTAGCAGAGACCTCTGATATCGCCGCCTCTGTTCTTTTACTCTGATCTGAAATCCAACCTTTAACCATGCTTTTAAGATTTTCTTCCATTTTCTTGATATCCTGCACAGCTTTGTTGTTATCAGCGTTCGCCATTGGTGAAAATTTCAGGAAGCACTTCCGGAGAAAGAACCGCTCTGATACCAATTGATGCTCGCTAATCTCGAAAAGGTAACAAATTAGAGAGAGAATCAGTTATTGAGAGAGAAGAAATCTATTATTCAAGTCATAAAAAACTTCTGATACAAGAGTTTGCTGTATTTATACAACACAGCTCAGGAGCTGAAGAACAACTGGAAGAAACGCAAAAAGTAGAAGAAGAACTAAACGCTGCGTTTGGGTAATACATGAAACGCACCGTTTAACTAAACAGAAATACAGCAAAAGAAAAGAAACGTGGACCAATAGGAGACGCTCAATCCAAACGGCTAGTACAGTATTTTTATCATTGCATCATGTATACACACATATACCTCCAACAATTATTCTTAATGGTTTTAACTCACTTCTTATATTGTAATTGTAATTGAGTTATATAATAATATACTCTCATGGTAACTGCAATTCAGTCCCTGCCTTTACTGTCGTTCAGAAACGAAGTCAGAAATTTCAGTTACAAGAGGCTTATTCTGAAAATACCAAAGAAAAAGAGGTCGAGAGAGAAATTTAAGGCGAAGAATGGTCGGTAGGCCGAGAGAGAAATCTCAGGCAAAGAATGGTCGATCAAATAGCGACGCAGCAGGTTTTGGCGATGAGCGGAGACTGTCGGTGGCTTGTCTGTTGTGGGTATTACATTCACAGTCCCTGCAACATGAGTTTTGCAAAATGGGAAAAGGACAAGTATTCACGTGATTGTGATTAAACAGGATTCCTTGGACCCAGTTTATATTCATCCTGATCAATGTTTTGAGCCTAATAAATGGGGCAAAATAATATTTGAACAGATTGTTTTTTCCTTAAGAGTAAGGGAAACGAGTTCCTATTTTTTTTCCTACAGATTGGAATATCTACTTTAATCGCAATCCAAGGACTGCAATTCTTGCGAGACCGAGGAGAAATAGACAAGCACAGAGGTTTCATTTTCAACAGTGACAGAGAGGTGAATCAATTTGGATTTCAATTAGATCCTTCTATGAGAACCTTCAAGCTATTTCTCTCTATTTTTCGTTCCAAAAACCAGTAGAATGCCCAATTATTTCTCTTTCTGTTTCCCTCTCAAACTTCATTGCACTATCATCTGCACTTCATGTCCCTGGAAAACACTTTAGTCTCTTCAAGTCAGGTAGCTTTTGGTCACTATGATGAAGGAAATACGTATGTGCTTCGTCATACAAGAGATCTTACCGATGTCGATTTTGTTCCAATCACTCTATATGGTAGCTTGGACAATGAAATTTTACGCGGCAAATTCCTAGCATCACACTACAAGAAGAAAAGCTGCAACAAACTATGATTGAGTTCAAAGCCAAAGGGATTGCTATATCTGAGATAATTGAAGTTCAAAAAAACTTAAGTGCTCAGATCAAAGACCATGATGTGTTGAATCGAGTCTGCAGGAACAAATTCATGAATGGCAACGAACAATTCATGACTTGGGATGGAGAATCAAAGAGAAAGATAGAGAATTGCATGCCATTAAACTACTAGATAACGAATCAGCTTGGGCAAGCAGTAATTTGATTAGAAATCAAAATAAAGAATTTGCAGCTTTTGGTCGAGAGCTTGATCACTACGAAGCTAAAAGGGCACCACATATACTTCAAATGTGCAATTTTCACAAACACAGAACTTGAAATTTCTTGAGTTGCAAGAGCAACATAGGGTTGATCATAAAACCATTTTTCTGAAGGAAGAACAATTGAAAGTTTCGATTGGTTGGGTTCAAAAGATGAATATGTTGCAAGCAATTATCAACCATTCATTATAAATTGAACTCCAAGAGCATATTGAGCTAGTGAGAAATATCACTGAAATATTCATTGGGTTTATGAAGTGATGCATCTCCCATTCAGCAGTTTCTATCTTCCTCCAGTCTTGAGGACAAGACTGTCTGAAGCGGTCGGCAACGTTAGAGATATGATTAGAATAAAGGGTAGAATAGTAATTAGATTAGGACGGATGAGTTTAGGGTTTTAGGAGTATAAGAGAGCTTAAGGGAGAGCCTAAGGCAGCTTTTGAAGATTTTTAATATTTGGGTTTTCAAGCATTTGGCTAGGAAAAGGGGCTTAAACTTGTGGGAGCATTGCTCTGTGATTATTCATCTTTGTTGGTGTCTTGTTCTATTTCTCTCTTCTATTTAGCTTGTAATCCTTGCTGTTATTACTTTTTTTCAGTAATACAATTCTAGTTGCTATTTGAGGCTATTTTCTATATCAGTTCTCTATCAGCATACCAATATTAACAGGAAAAATAACTTCTCGCTCATTCCCATATCCAGGCAGAGCCACCAATACCTGAACCCCGACAAAAAAAAATTGTGTTTTAATTGTAACAATATCAGCATTCTTTTCTACTCTTCCATTTCAATACTCCAAATTTAAACAGCCAATACATGTAACATTTTATTGTCGTAAAATATGAACATGAATATAAAAAGAGATGAAAGGAAATTGTTGAAGAAAAGTTAATATATTACTTATTGAGGATCATCACTATTTATAGATTAATACATGATAAGAAAACTTAATTCAAATCCTACATCTTTGAAGCAAGGGGGAGTGTTGAAAATATGTGTTTCAAATTTAAAGATTTTATTATATCTTATTGTTAATTTGTTTAGTTTTACATATTCCTTAAGTGTAGTTATGATTCCTATAACTAAGGAAAGTTTATAGCATTTCAGTTTGATTCAATTCTTATAAATAGGTACCTTTTATGTATGTTTGATATATGCATTTATTCATTAAAATGTAGACATTCATATCAATATATTACTGTAAATATCCAATAGTGGTATCAGAGCTATGGGCCTGTATGTTTCAACTGAAGAAATTGCAAAAACCAACAGAAGTTTGTCATGACAATATAACAAGCGTGTCATGATGATGCAATAAGAATATGACGAAATAACAAAAGGATGAATTTTTCATTCAAAACTCATGCCTATAAGCATGCCCATGCCCCATATCCAAAACCACGACCTATAACAATGTTCATGACCCATAACCATATGTAAGCCCAATGCCCATAACCAATGCTTATGACCCATGCCAAAGACAGTGAATTTTCTGATGTCATATAACTCATGCCAATGATTATATGAATAAGTTTACAGCTTCAAAGCCAAGGAGTGTTGAATTTGGCATTTAATATGTAATTATTTTAGATATTATTATACATTTAAAAAATAATTTGCTGATATAAGAAAATTTTAATTGATATGATTTTATTTAAGTTGATAGGATTGTATTTTGAATTTGAATTAATATTTTGTTTGCTATATCTTTGTAAACCTATAAATAAACATTCATTTTCATAATAAAATTGTGCTCATAAATACCATATGCTTATGTGTTTCAGGATACTGTATTTGCAGTATTACTTTACTATATCTCTTTTGTTCATGTTCGTTCATATCAATAAAAAAGTCAACATGAGGCAATAAGATCACAGATTCTGAAAAGAAAACAAAAAATATCGAAAACTGAAAATGGATCGATTAAGTGATGATATTACCAGCAAAGCGTTTGAAATGCCATGACCAGCCTTAGTTTATTTTTGTGTTCAAATCTTTTCGAATCAAAAAATAATCTCATACAACGGACCCAAACAAAATTACAGAAATATGTGCTTAAAAATGACAGTTGCGAAAATATACTTCTAAAGAATCTTGTCATGCTCACTCAAATACAAAGGGATTTTAATTTGATTGCCACTGATAAATTATCGCTACTATAATAAGTATGGCTGGCATGATAATTCATATGGTTGACATGAATCCAAATACAGATTTTAAAGCTCGGCAACGTCCATCTGTGGTGACAACAGATAACTGCCTGGAGAAAACATCCCAACTGCCAGTGTTCCAGTAAGTATATAAATTGACCTCCAGCATTCGGGCAAACCTTTCATTATCTTCGTAGTCATCTCGGCCTCAATGTAGTGTCGTCATCAATTCTAATGGCATGTTGATGAACTCAACTACTTTTAGCTGGTGGAGATGTTTTATGCCTGATAGAACCTTCTTCAGAAGCTGGCACCTCTGAACAACTAGCTTTTGAAGACAAGGCATTGCTCCTTTCTTCACACTTGTATCTCTGAGTCTGTCTAGTTTGTTTATACCCAAAAACTTGAGCCTTTGAAATCCTCCTTCGAATTCCAGTGTCTCTCCTTCGTATGCCTCCAAAAATTCAAGATGTAACAAATTTTGCAGACGTTGAAGATCTGGCAGAGGATTTTCAGTTAACCTACTTCCTTTCAAGACCAACTTTTTCAAATTATGCCGAGATGATATCCAGCTTGGTAGTGTCCGTAAACTTCCGGTCAGGTAAAGACGTTGGAGAAGCGGAGGAGCTAAATTCATGTGATTCAAATCAATAAACTCATTTTCACTGATTGAGGAAATGGATAATGCGCGGAGGTTAGTCAGAAAATTGATGGAATAGCATAAAATTTCCCCATCCTTTTCCATCATGCCGACAATGCCCAACTTTCTCAGCTCTCTAAGTCTTCCTAACTCTTGCAGAAGACCGTTGTCTTGGTTAGGGTCTATAAAACAAAGCTTTTGCAGGGACTGCAGACCTATTATATGGCTCAGCAGCTTAAACCCAATGGTGTACTTGGTCTGCAAGTGATCATTGGCCTCGGTTATGCGCCGATAAACCAGTAGGTGGCAGAGTTTCAGTAGCTGTACAATTGAATCAGGCAACTCCGTGACACAAGAATTCTTCAAATCTAGAGTCTCAAGGTACTGCAATTTGTGAATAGAGTTGGGAATGGTTTTCACCTTGGTATTCCTCAAACTGAGATACTTTAACAGCAAAAGGCTAGTAATTTCATCTGGAAATTCATCCAAAGGTGTTCCCCCCAGATCTAACGCAAACAACATTCTTAAATGGGTAGAAGTCAAACTAAACGGCTGATATTCAGGTGAAGGTTCTAGCCCCCAGAACACAAGTAACGAACACAATCTGAAGTTGAAACAAGTTGCCTGTGTTCCATCTATGACATTGTGAATGGCTGAGCGACGAACTCTTTCAGAGGCTTCGCTTCCTTGCGTAACTATCGCTGCGAAACTCAGATCTTTAGCCTTGGAAATGATGATCTCACGCAGAATGCCTTGGACACGACATAGTTTCACTCGATCATCACTGGTCCTCTCTACAACTTGGATCAAGCTTCTTTCGATGAGTCCATTCAGGTAGCTTTCTGCAACTTCCTCCAATGTCCTCCCTTCAGTTCTTGTAACGAATCCTTCAGCTATCCGCAATCTAATGAGTCTCATCTTTTCAATTGGATAGCCTTCAGGAAAGATGCTGAGGTAGAGTAAGCAAGACCTGAGATAGGTAGGTAGAAAATAGTAACTAAATAAGAGTACTTCCCGCATTCTTCCTAGAATGCCATGCTCTTGTATCTCAGCACCAAGGGTTCGGTCAACCATCTCCCATTCATCTACATTGTGGGCTTCAATTGTAGCTAAAACACGACTAATTGCTACAATTGCTAGTGGTAATCCCTCGCATTAATTTAGGATTCGTTCTGAAATATTCAACAGATTATCAGGACAAGAATTTCTCTGAAATGCTATGTTGCAAAACAATGTGCGAGATTCTTGTTGAGGTAACGGCTCCATCATGTAGATTTTATCGCGGCATTCAGCGCAGAAGCGATAGGCAACCGGCAAAATCTGTGTCGTAATCAAAATTCGGCTGCGCTTATTGTTGTTTGGAAATGCCCCTTGAAACATATCCCAAGCTGATTGTTCCCACACATCATCTAAGACAATAAGGTACCTTCTTTTCTGAAGGAATTCATTTATCACATTCTTCAGAAAATCAATGCTCATGTTGGCCAGCTCTGGGGGATTCGGCCTCCTCATGACATAAAAAAGCTGTTGCAGCATGTCTCTGACAAGTCAACTGTCACAAAGTGCCGAGTAAGAGTGATCCAAGCGCGAAACTTGAAATGTTTTTTCACTGAAGCATCATCGTATACTTGTTTAACTAGTGTAGTTTTACCTAAACCACCTCCTCCGACCACAGAAACAACTTCACGGTCTTGCTGGCCTTGTAGAAGCCACTCAATAACCTGATTTTTCGCTTCTGTGATGCCAACCAAATTGCCTTCATCAAGAAGCGCATGTGGTTCGTCAGTCAACTGTATTGCAAGCCCATCGTTGATTTCTTGCAGAAAATTGTTTCTGTAGGCCCCTGATATGTCATGCACTCGGTTTCTGATTCCTTGCATCCTTAGGGAAAGTTGACGACGAGCTCTTAGAGACTGAATAAAAAGACAAGTTTTATTACAAGAAGTTGCACCGATTCCTTCCTGCACGCGATTACGAGCAAATTGCAGCTTGATTTTATCAAGAACATCCTGCATGTCAAAAGTTGTATCTCGCACATTCTTGACCCACGCCTTGATTACATCGTTATTGTTATGCTCCTCGTTTGCCTCTGCAGCTCTTACAAAGGCTAATGACATAGCTAATTGATCCTCAATGAACGTAATGGCTGCTTCGACGCCGTTTAATATTCTGTACTCATCTCTCACAAGATCTCTGAACTGGGTCAGTAAGAAGTTCACGGCACCGTTGGCCATAATAGGAAAATGTTGCAGAACAGGAGGAAGGTCAGGGGGTTGGTTTTAGTGTTAAACTGGGCAGGCTTTTCAAAAAGGCAGAAGTTATCAGAAATTTAAACCAAAGCAATATAAAATGAAAGAGCACATCTGGATGCAGCTAACCTGGTAGGTTGCTGTGTTGTCTCAGATTCAAAGTCAACTACCAACCATGAACTGTTCTTCTTTTGAGCACAATGTCAGGAGTTGACCTGGATTGTTTTTTATAAGTAACTGAAAAGAATTGAATTAGTCAACAAATTCTTCCCTGACCAATCAGATTAAGAGCAACTATTCTAAATGACATATTTAATTGCTTCATGTCACAGTCATGGAGGTTGATAGTAGTTTTATTACCTGTTTCCAGCACGACAACGACTACATTCTGTAATCATGGATAGCAAAATCATTCTTTCATATGAATAATTAAGCAATTGTGTGCAACATGCTTGCTATATAGAGAGATCTCGAGTTTGATTTCCAGAGTATACATTAAACTTAAGCTGGAAAAAACTATTGAAAGTGTACTAATCAACTTCAAACTGACAAAGAATCAATATAAGTAAATACGATGATCTGATTGGGTTTGGATGAATAAAAATAAGATTTGGGAAATCTTATTTGTTTATCAGAGGTGTAGAATGATTTTTAGCCGCCTTTTTGCTAGTGTAAGAATCAGACAATCTCTTCTCCAGCCAGAGGAGAGGCCAAGGGTAGAGGAGAAGCATCTGAATTCCAGCTTAATGGGTCCAGATCTAAAGAAAAAAATCGCTTAATTTGTGTCAGCTAGTTACTTAAGAAGCTCCGCGAAGAGGAGAAACTATTGACATGCGTTATAAAAGACTCTGAACGTATCAGTGACAAACTAGCAATACTAATATCAATATTATTCTCTACAAAACAGTTCTATCTTAGATTGATATTAACTAAGAAAATTTAATATCTTAGCCTACAGATGGTAAAAGATAAAAAATTAAAAGCAAAATATTAAGGGGGTGCAAACAGTTAAAATATAAATATCTATGAAAGAAAATAGATGTAAAATAATTATGTAGTCTTAAAATTAAAATATTACCTAAGTGTAGCTGAAGGCTGTAGGCTATAGAAACAATTGCTTTTTCATACTATTATGGCTTGCTTTGGACGATGACTGCATATCCTAATACAGATTCATTTGAAAATTGAAGGCCCTTTTTTTCCCGAGAAAAATTCCCCATAGGAGTTCTTCTTCTGTTCGGAAGACAGCCAACAGCACCAAAACACTTGCTTGTTTCAACAGGTAGAACAAGCTCTGCATAACAAGAGAAACCAAAATCTTTAGGCTTCATGTGTCAAATGTTGCTGAAACTTGGCATCAACTTTCCTTAGAAACTGATCCCAATCACGTCCTGGACTACTATCCAAATAATCTTGCAGAACTGCTGTTTTCAAACCTGGCCATATTCCACATTGGCTCTTCACAACTCTGAAATCCACATGATCATCCTTTTTTGCTTTCGGCTCAAAATTCTCCCATGTAAAAAGCAACGTACATGTAAAAGCACACCAAGGATTAAAGTCCACAATTTTAACACACTCAGCTGTGACATAAACATCAAATGTGTAATTCTCGGACTCAAAACACACACTCACATGCTGGGTGAAAATGACATTGATTAAGGATTGCAGACTATTTTCTTCATGAGGAGTACACAATAAAATGTAGTCACTTCATGCTGTGAAATACCAACAAGGTGAAAATCCCATACAAAGCAACGGATTTCCATATCTGGCCATAAAGATGAATACCACTTCCAGAGAGCAAGGAAGAATTTTGGGGGTCTTGAAGAGCATTTATGAGTGCAAGGATCATACAAATGACACAAATCATGCACCAATGAGTCAGATGCCCGCGGCAATAGAGCAATTTTGCTGAATGAAGTGCAGCAGACAGTACCAGATGCGCTAATCCAAGAAGAGCCTTTGGGCAAACTCCAATTCGATTTTGAAAAAACTTGTGCCTCCAAGGAAAGAAAGGGTCATCTACAGAATTATGAAATTGAATTATATTGTGCAAGTCATCTTTATCCAAGACAGAAGTAGGGAGAATAAAAGGAACTGAATCATCAAGAAGGTACTCAACAAAAGATTCTGGTAGCTCATGAATGACAGTTTTGATTGAGAAAGACTAAAAACTTTTTGGGTACCATTCCTAAATCTGACATCGATTAACCTCTTCCTCATCCATTTTTAAGAAAATGAATACCCTTGTTTTGAGGTAACAAAACTAATTTTTGACTGTCCCTGCCTAGTAAGCACAAAAAAGGTTTACATAAGTCACCGAGTATAAAAATACAAGTACAATACTACAGTCTCCAGTTAAAGAGGATTGTCTGCAAGAACCTAACCATTAACACTAGCAGCATATCTAACTTCAAGTTTACAGAAATATTGAAGTGATATATTGAATACCTTTGATCAAAGATGAAAAGCATATAAAGATTGATTTTAAATATCGGAACCAACAATTCAGATTGCAACCTGAAGAAGCAAAAATAACAAACTTCTATAGGTTTTCCTTTCAATAAGGATAAAAATCAACCTTGAAGACAAAAATTTGTCAAATACATTGATTTACACCATTGAAATAAAAGTAAAATCTAAATATTAGGTTCATAATTCATAGAAAGAAATCAACTGAATTCCAACGTCAACTTTATCTGTTAGCATCTTTAAACACCAGAAAC
Source organism: Euphorbia schlechtendalii (assembly GCA_949673415.1). NCBI lineage: Eukaryota > Viridiplantae > Streptophyta > Magnoliopsida > Malpighiales > Euphorbiaceae > Euphorbia > Euphorbia schlechtendalii. The sequence goes on from CATIWQ010042157.1 coordinate 11,004, forward strand.
AAATTAATTTTAAGGAAAAGATAGAAATGTTTTACCTCAATTTTCCGATGGAGGGACTCAGAGGTTTTTCAAAAAAAAAATTGTTTTACCTCAATAAGCAGCTGTACAAGAAGAAATCAGAGACGAATTATCTACCAGAAATTATTCAAACTCAAAACTCCCTCGGACAGCTTAGTAAATCAACTGAATGAGGAAAAAAAATTGTTGATCTAACCAGACTCGATAAAAGTAAAAACGAATATGATGTTCACTTAAAAATCGAGTTGTGGAAATTTAGTGTTTGAGCTGAAAAAAATCATGATTAACATCATATATAAATCATACCTAAGAACTTACAGGCTCTAAAAGATTGAGCGGTTGACGACGGTGTCTGTTGCAGGAAATTGACGTGGTGTTGCGATGGTTTCTGTTGCAGGAAATCAATGGTGGCTGTTTCAGAGGTTGACCGATGGTGGCGCACAGACTGCCGAGATACGGACGGCGAGAAATAGGAGAAGCCGGTGTTACCAAGACAGGACGGTGGTGGACGACTGAATGGCGGTCGCTTTGCTTTAGGGCTTGGGCTTATCGTATAATTTTGTTAGATGTGTGATATAACTAGACTTGCGGGCTGGATTACTCATCGGGCTTGGCCGAAACCCGAGCTTCGACTGTTATCTTTTAGTTAAAAGCGCGAAAGAAATGAAGTGCTAGGAAGATAAGATTGCTGGTTGGACTTGAATTTTTGGTTTGAGCTTAGTTTGTGAAGGAAATTGTAGATTTTGTTCTCTTTTGAATTTGTTATTTTTAAAATTTCGTTTGTAAAATTACATTTTACTTTTTCATATTTTTTATGTTTAGATTTTTCATT
>CATIWQ010042187.1:0-11178 GCA_949673415.1 Euphorbia schlechtendalii
AGTTTATCTTCAATCTTTAGCTGAGTAAGACTTACTTAGCATAGATCGAATAATAAGCAGTATAATGAATGAGAGAGATAGATGAATGAGCTGATCACTAATCAAGCTTAATGCTTAAAGCTAGAACGTCAACACCTGAGACTTATCCTGGTTTGGCCCCTAACCTACCTCCAATCCCCGGATACCGTCTCCGAGCTTTAATTGACTAGTGATTCATTCTTTCAATAGGCAGAGAAGCCTTTATAGAGGGTAGACAAAATTACAGAAAGTACCTTTCTTTCTAACTTCCGCTCAACTCAGTTTGGGTACCCTTCCCAAACTAACACTCAGATTAATATAGAATGTTAATTGAATTCAACTTATAGAAACATTGAATCCTTACAATAATAATCTAAGTAATTTCTCTATATTACAAATAGATAAGACTTTGATGTTTGCTTATTGCTTACGGTGGAATTTCTTTGGAAGCTAGAGTAATTTGTGCAGCGTTTTAGCTCTTAAGAAATTTGAGGTGATTCACCAAGTTTGAATGTCTGCAGTAGTCTTCTATTTATACTTTGAAGCTCTAAGAAGTAGCCATTGCAAACTTTATGATATCGCTGATCTTCAATTTCTCATCTCTTCAAATCTTTCGAATCTTCCCGTTAGAGACAGATTCTAGGACATTTAGAGATAGAATTGAACATTGAGGTGCCATAAAATTCTGTTGACAAATTTTCATTTATCTTCAAGAAATCTGGTTCTGAGAGAGGTGCGCTAGAATACAACTTGGAGCCTTCCCATTAGATGACCTTGCTAACATTGGCAGATTTGCATGGGGACACTTGAGACGTGGCGCATAACAAAAATTCCTTTTCATTGGACTGTAGCGAGGAGTCTCTGACAATCGTACTGACACTCTTGGTGTTATGAGGATAGAGGATATTCATTGATTTGAACGCCTTTTATCCTGAAAAGCATTAAAGGAATATCTTGTTTCTTCACAGAAAATTTTAGTAGCACATGTGTCTTTAAGTTTCTAAGTGTCAAACAATGTGTGCTTTTAATTAAATAAAAGCAGAACTCAGTATGAGCTGAGTGAAATAATCTTAAACTATGTAGTACTCAGCACAGACTCAGCTTTTCCTACTCTAAGTCAGTACTTAATTAATTATCCAGCAAAACTGAATTATTCTCCCTTGAATAAACTCAAGTCAGATTTATTAATTAAGAGTCTACTTAGTACTTAATTAATTTCACTATCCTAGAAAGTTTGTTATTTCCAAAACTACTTAGTACTGTGAAGTACTATTAACTTGGGTTCTACACAATCTATTCCTAGTTGGAGCACGTCATTTTCCTCATAGTTCAAGGCTACCCCTCAGCTGCCCAATTTTGTGATAACTCCTAGGGGTACTACCTTTCCCCAGGGCAATATGGCTTTTATCCAGGCATTGGGAATGTTATTCTCTAGCAACCTGGCATGGCAGAATTGTGGCAACAGTTCTTGGCCACTCACGGCGGCCATCTCATGAATACATACCCTACAAAGTCGATAATCAAAGATGAAGAAAGCTTACCACCAAACTTTGTGATGCCACAGTTTGGGAAGTATGTGGGTTTTGGAGACCCGCGTGCTCATTTAACACATTACCAAACAGTGATGAGAGCATTGAGGGTAAGCGAGCAGATGATGGCTAAGCTTTTCATTGTCACCTTGGGTTACTACATCAACGAATGGTATAGTCACATTCCGCTGAATGTAGTTTCTGATTGGAACTGTCTTGCTCAGGCTATGATGGGGCATTATGGTTTCAACACTCAGATGGAAACCATAATACAAAATCTTGATGCTATAAGACAGAAGCAGGGTGAGAGCTTTGAATCTTACAATGAGCGTGGGATCGCCACACAGATCAGACTTCGGGCTCATTTAACCCTACCAGATATGATAACCAAACTTCTGGATAGCGCACTACCATCTTACAGAAGCAAGTTTGGGTCAGATATCTTTTCCAACTGTCAAGAAGTGTTTCACAAGGCGAAGAGGATGGAGCACTTTGAATCTATGGACAAATCTGTGGGCCACTAGTACCGGAAGATAACCAAAGGATGATGATGTAATAAATTAGTTCTTTTTAGCAACTCTGCCCATGAGGCTTATTTGCAAAATTTTTTAATAACTTTAACTTTGCTTACTTGTTTAATATTCTATTGATTGACATCACGCATTCTCATAAACATATACATAATGTTTTTATCACATGTGGCACATCATGTCATGAAATTAATTTGGGTATAAATGGATCCCCTACAATTGTAATAAGTTCAAATGATTTGACTCTTAAGGGAAAGTGAGAGACAAACACAGGTACTTAGACAATGTGTGATAGCATTTACCTCATCCTATAAAGATAAAAGATCGATAGAAAGACCTCCGAGTATGAAACATCCACTGATAATTAAGTCAATTAAGCAAAAGTCAAAATGATCAAAGCCAAAATATGGCTGAAATGTCAAAAAAGTATATTGAAGTCAAACAACCGGTACAATGCCAAAGACACAAAGAAGGGATCAGATGTTGAGAACGTCAATAACTCCATCGCACGGCTCACCACCATTTGTGGGGCAATCATTACACCATTGAAGGAATATCATTGAATATAAACGGTTCACCCTCGATGGAATTAAGCTATCGGAACTGAAGCCTCTGATCCCTAACATATCACTTATTATAGGAGAATAATTGAATTCATCATTGCATACACCTCAACCTAGCAAAGTAACATGAGCACCAACCAATCGATCAGAAACGCTAAATGAGATACAATTGAAGTCGTGGACATGGACTGCAACCAATCTATCAGTCAAATCAACCAAGACTAACACAATTACTATCACGCATAGGTGAAAGAAATAAATCTCTATAAAGGAGTACTAATAAAAAAATAAACTTGTAATTAGCCCGTCAATTAGCACTCCACTAGTTGAGCAAAAATTAGGGCCTCTTTTCAAAACCAAAAAAGAATAGTCCGTTGAGTTGAAAACCTGAAAAGGGTGCTCAGGCAAAACTTAGGACATCGAGAGAAAAGAAAACACGCCGGTTAGAAAACCTGAAAGGGATAATCAATGGCAGGAGTCAAATAATTTGAAACATTTATATTCATGTTAAGTTCATCAATGAATTGTCATTTTTATTGAATCTTTATGCATATGCTTATCTTGATTGCTTATATGCCAATGGTATAATATCAAAAGTGAACATCCCGTCACATCATGATTCAATAAAAAATAATAAAAAAAGAAAAGAAAAGAAAAGAAAAAAATGAGTATGCTGGATTGAAAACCTGAAAAGGCAATCTAGGAAAAAATTAAGACAATGTTCGATAGACTGAAAACCTGTAAGGGTGGTCTATGCAAAAAGTAGAATCAATGAAATATCAAATTCATCATATCATCCTCAAAATAGCACAGGGCATCATAAATACCCTTTGGAATTTAGGACAAATATCTTTTGATTTGCCTAATAGAAAGGATCATGTCAATACTTCAGGCAAAAGGACTTCCAAGCTCTTGCTATAAACTTCAAAGCGAGCATCAACTACCGGGTCAGAATCAACATCCAGATCCTATTCAAACCAAATCCAAGCCTTGAGCTCAACTCTGAATCATCGAACCCATGATCGTCACTTTGAAGGAGTCATCCATGTAATCCATAACAAGATAAATCCTAGGGGCACCCATGCACCAGCACCAGAGAAGGCTCTTCAATGAATGAAGCCCACAAAACCTACAACAGACAAATATAGATCATGTGATAAATATTATCCATGCATAAAATCATGCATACATTACATACGCATCATGTCATTTACAAGTAAAAACGATGCTAAACTGGGGAACACCATCCCGGTAAACAAGAAACTCTACCTCCACTTGAGGAATCTGCAAACATCAAGAAGGACGATGGCTCACTCAAGTCTAAAGCCAATTCAAGTCTACCTAGACCTTGTTCAAGCAACATTGTAACATCACAAAAGCCTCCTAAAAAATGGAGGGGTCTTCAAGACATCCTCGAATCTTCATCAAACTCATTTCTTCATCATGTTTAAATTTTTTATTGAAGGGGGAAAAAATTTTTGCTTCGCATGAACTCAATCAAATAATTAAAAGATGCATCATAAAATGTATTAGCATTATACTTTTCTATGATTTATCACAAGAAGAAAGTCAACATCCTACCAAGGAAATTCAAAATACAACTAAAGAAGGAAACGATTATCTCGAAGACTGAAGAAAGAAACAGTCTCATCCACCAACCAAAGAAAGAAATGGTTGGATGTCCCTCCACCAAGGGTCATCTTTGAAATGGATTCAAGCACCCTGCTCCGATAGTTCCACCGGTCAAAACAAATCGAAGGTCAACTCACAAGGGGAACACAATGATCGCGACCAAAGAAAGAAATGGTTACTAACTACTAAAGGGACTTCGCAGAAAGAAACGATCGACCCACCCACAAGGGGCATCAACCACCAAAGAATTCTGAAGAAAGAAATGGATAGTTCCATGAGGACACTTCGCCAGAAAGGAAGGCCCATGTCCTCATCGATCAAGGACAAAGAAATCACCAACCCCAGCGGTCAGTTATATTCTCAATACGTCCACTCCATTTCATGTTATCATAATGGTTACATGACTAACAATAATCACACGAGGGGCAGTTGTGAGCACGGGATTTTGTACCAGCTCTCTCATTCAATGATGGCAGCTTTTAGGTATTTTATCCTTGAATCACACAAGTTTTGAATGTCCAAATGATCTTTAAATGGGAGCTCTCCTCGTAAAAAAATAATGTTTTGGGCCCTAAATAAATATTTAGGACCGTAAAAAGATATTTAAAAGCCCTAAAGTGAAAATTTAAAGGCTTAAAATATTTTTAAGAACCTAAATAAATGTTAAAGGGTTTGGAATAATCATTATATAAATAATAAAAGAAAAAATAATATATATGTATAATAAAAAATAAAAATTATTAATAAAAATTGTTACGGAGGCCAATTGGCCTCCCCTGCACATGCTGGCCTTGCCAGTATCTACTGGCCAGGCTAATTCCTCTTATAAATTGGGGAATTTTCAGTAGAATTGGATGGGGAAAATTTCTTTTTTTGATGAAACGAGGGAAATATTTTACTAAAAAATTATGTTTTTCTTGAGGAAATAATTCCAAATTTTTTATAACAATTTTTGTCTTTATTTAAAAATTCTTCAATTATTTTCAGTTCCAAAACAATTTAGGTTCCAAATTTTATTATTTTCAAAACAATTTTCTTTCATCTCTTTCTCAAAATCCTCAGATATTCTCAAACCTAAAACAAATTTAGAGTCCAAGTCTAATTATTGTTAGGATACAAATAACACATTTTTCACACTAATCAAACCAAAAAGAAAGAGGGGCATTCCCGAAAATCAAGCGGACATGTCGACATGGATTCGCAACAAAAGTGTAAGTTTGTAAGTTCCTAGAGTTGTTTTTTTCCTGTGTATTATATTATGCTATTCGTTTTCTCCTAAATTCTGAAATGAACACGATTTTCATCACCGACCTAGGATTCATTTTATTCCTTTTGTTATTTAAATTTTATTTTATTAATTCTTTTTATTTATTTATTTAATCTTTATTTTATTATGTAGCTATCTTTTATGTTTTACCTATTCTTTTAAATTATTTAGTTGCGGAACTTTAGTAATTAAATACATGTTAGAATACCCCCCGCGAAGGGAATTAAAATTATTCCTAGATAACATAACTCAACTTTTTCGATGCGATCATTTTCATTAAATAAAAATGAACAGCCTGTATGTTAATAAAATGAATTCTTTTAATTCTAAATAAGAAATTTTCAATCTTCGATATTTTAATTAGGTCGCACGAGCTTTGCCAAAATCAAATAAAACATACGTGTAAATATTTATGTTGTGTTATACCATGTGTTAACCTTTGTGGATTCAGGTAGATTAGGTTACATGTATGCCTGGGATTTTTTTTCCTTCGGGTATTGAAAATATTTTTTTACGGAAATGTAATTAATAGATTAGGCGGGCAGTTGTATCCCACGATGTTTTGTAATTTATTAATTTATTTTTCCGCATTTATTTACTACTTTCCGTATGCGCGTTAAATCATACATTATAAATACGAAAATGACTCAAGTACGAATATGCATAACTAAGAAATACGGTTTTTGGTAGATGTAATTGTTGGTTAATCAAGACAGTAATTGAACATGCATAGGTTGCAAGGCGGAAATCAAAAACTTAAAATTAACTTGAGGATCTCCTAAGCATGCCAGATTGTCATAATCTAGGTTAAAATGTTCCATAGATGCTTTTAGGTTTATAAAACATATAAAGAAACCTAGCATCTAAGGATTAAAGTATTACTAGTTTATGCATGATTGATCTCTCTTTTGGTAGCGACGTCCCCTTTCAAGCAATTCTGATAGCACAAGCTTCTTAAACTAGGAAAGCTCTATGACTTGATCCACATGGATCTTAACTGACCAAAACCTTGAAGAGGTAAAACCCATCAATTAATAGCAGTTGCTAGACTACTTCTAAATCAACCCGAAAATCTGAAATAGAAAACTCACTTAACACTTTTAGCCTTCTAAAAGAACTCTTCAATTTGTTTGGAGAAACTCGTGAAGGATCTCGTACAACAAAAGAAGAGGAGAGTAGAAATCAAAGAGAACACAAGCTCAAAGCTTTTTGTTGTATGTAAATAATGAGAGGTTAGAAGTCTATTTATAGGGAAAAGGGGGAGTGATAGACTCCCCATAAAACTCTGAATGGGATGGGATAAATCTCATCCCATGTATAGTGGAAAATCACGCGGCTATGAATACCAGCAGGTTGACCCACGGCTACCAAAAGGCAAGCCCTAGAGGGCTTGCCTTATACCAAAAGCTGTAACTTACTAGCTTTCCAACAAGCCCAGCTTATGTGTAATCCATGCTATGCGCAAGAGGGCTTACACCCAGGCTGCGCAAATGCTGCCTTGCGGCAGCGCTTGTGGCTTACAGCCCGCTAGCGCGCTAGTGACCTGCGAGCCCGTTGGCTTAGGGTGCAGTAATCAAGCCCCACTTTGAACAACCCGTGTTTGGTTTCAGGCCCACTCGTAATGGGAAAAATCCCTTGCTCGCTTCATGCAACCTTTTCCTTATCTTTTCATTATTTTTGTTAATTATTAATTTGATTAAATCAATTAATAATTCTTCCCACTGATTTCTCAACTTGTATTTTTGGTACAGACCCAGTCCATAGGTTCTTTACATGGTCCAATAAAGACCCAAAGTGTGTGACCTCATAGGATCCCAAAGAATAGAGCCACTAGAGGTTAACCTAAACTTGGCTTCTAGTCCGGGAACCTTTAGCTTAGTGTTCCAGATCATTATAAAACTCGATAGCTCTAGATGATCAAATGGGCTTTCTAGAAAAGGTGTATGATCCCCTGATACTTGGAAAGTCACGTGCCTGTGACTTGATCCGATTATGCAATAGTAACCAGTACAATACACTCCTTCCATCAGGTTAAGTACCATCCAGTTTATTGAGCTCGGATTAAGTGTCAGCTTATGTAATAGCCATAGCTATCCTAGAATTAGACTTGTTCATGAAGAACACCACTCAACGATTTTGTATCTTGATGGACTAGAAACCCATTCCATCAATCGTATACTCTGATCAAATGTTTATAAGTGCATCACTTTAATAAGGGGCCCTAAGGTACATCTCCATTATATTACTATATCAAGAGCGATGGATCCCATCTTGACTACACAGCTAACCCACATGTGATAATCCCTTTACCCGTAATCACCCATGTCATCTTGATCGCTAAGGTATGAATAAGTATGACCCAAAGTATAGCAACTCCTACATAAGGTAACCGGTATCTCAGGTTTGAGGATACTCGTACTGCTACTGCAATAAGACATGACACCAACACATGGATATAGTTATTTTCGAGTGTATGTCTTATGGCGGTCTCCAATGTATTACCCGAATACATTCATGTGTTAAGTCAAGGTACCACCTTTAGCTCATGAGATCGGTAGCTTGGAACTAATCCAATGAGTAAGCCTACACATCCTAGTCTATCCACTCCATTGATGTCCAGTCTCAATTGAACTACAACTAGGGATATTTAGACTATTTATAGTAACACGTATGTGCAGTTCTCATTCCACATAGCTCCCACTATATCCTTGCACTTTTACGCTATGAATTAGACACGAACTTTGTTTCATCAATGAGGATATACGTATCCAAATATATATTATAACAACGAGATACAATTAAAAAGAAGCACTGATAAGGAACAAAATGCCTTTGATTATTATTGATGATTCAAAACTATTTGTACATTATAACTAATAAAGACATATCGTCTTAATTGCCTCTAGGGCATACATCATGTGTAACAGTAATCCGAGCTTTGCAATCACGTTTACAATGTTCGGGCCTTTTGCACAGGAAACATAATCCTTTGGGTTTCCCCTTTTCAATAACCACATTTCTAACTTTCTTGTCGATGGGTTTTAAACCTTTACCTTTAATGCAAGGTTTACTTACAAATGTACTTGTTCCTCTTGCCACCAAACCGTGCTAAAAACTTCTAAGTCTCTTAATAAACTTAGATGTTTTGTCGGTCCTCTTTGACATAAGATAATCTTTCACAAAAGGAGAATATTTATCAGATAGGGTTCCTATCATTAATTGTATATCATGCTTGGAATCTGTCTCGATTCGTATTTGAGCCAATCTTCTCGAATACTATAAGTATTTGATGCATGGCTTAGTGGCTAGGATCCCATCATCTCTCCTAGAGTTACAAAGGAACTTCAAAATTTCATTCCACTCAACTTTCATTCATGCATGAAGTCCTTTGAGATGAATTAGCATGGATTTTAAATCCATACCTTCATGCTGTTTATTAAGTTTCAAGCTCATGGTCTTGAGCATCGCAAGTGATACAATGAAAGCATCTCTCTTATGCCTAAGATATGCTTCTTTCTCTTAGATAAAAGTGTCAGCATCAAGATTAGCTAGTTCTGGATTATTCAAGACATAATCCATGTGGCTTTTCTCAAGTTTCTCTCCAAGAACTTTGAACAAGTAGTCAAAATTGATCCTTGTTAGATTGTGTCAAATATTGGGCAAAGGTTTATGTTTGGATTCATTTTCAACCTAGATATAAGATAAAATTTGTTTAGACATTAGCATATGTATATGCATTTAATATAAGGTCTTTAATTAAACACATAATTTCTAACTATTTTATCGACATTTAAATAGCCCTTTCTATTCAAATTTGGGAAATATGGTTAAACCAATTTTCCTTAGTAGATAACATCCATAGTTACTCATCATGACCCCCACTATCGCAGGTCAAGTCTTAACAATATAACCATGGTTGGAATACGTCCATTTGCATCTTTTACAATTGCTAATCTATTTTAGTTCTCTTTCTCGAGACGTGCCTACCCAATTGTACGACTCCTCAAATGTGTCTCTAATTTAGAACTAGCTCCAATAATATAGACAACTAACCCTCTTCGGTTAAGGCATTAACCCCATCTAGTCTCATGACCAAGCACATGTTAAGGGAAGGCATGTTGTACATGTGCTTACATCCATTAATAAGGCTCGTATCACGACTTATGATTGGAAGACATTTTTCCATCTTAATATAGTTGTAAGGATTTCATTGGTGCCACTGGTCTCACCCTAGTCTAGGTCTTATACGATCAGAATCTCTAGTCTGTGTTACTAAGTTGCCACCCGGATCAGCTCTTCCGAGAAATTTCGGTACAGCTTAGATCCGTATGCCTAATCCATACCACAAAGTAGATATTTAGGTCCGGGATGAGTTACCTATTTCGTCATCATTTCAGTTAAATTACACTATGAATGAGAAACCACGTTTATAATATTCGAACTAAAACTAGATTTTTCAGTTTATGTTCATCGCATATGCATAAAACAGTAAATAAATTACGTCAAGCATTAAATAAATGCGGAAAAAGTAAATTAATAAATTACAAAACTCGGGGGATGCAATCGCCCGCCTAATCTATTAATTACAATCCCAAAAATGATTAAAATGCGATACTCGAAGGAAATTAAATCCTAGGCATACATCTAACCTACATCCACAAAGGTTAGCACGAGGTATATCACATATGTTTGATTTTGATTTTAGCGAGGCCCGTGTGGCCAAATTAAAACATCAATAGTTCAAAGTTGTTATTTGGAATAAAAATGGTTCATTTTTATTTTCACATATGTTGGTCGATTTTATTAGTGAAAATGATCGCATGGCAAAATGGTGAGGATGGTTATCCAAGAATATGTTCTATTCCCTTCGTGGGGGTGACCTAGAAAAAACATTTAGGAATTTAAATCTAGGCCAAACATGCTTAATACAGTCATCATTCGGATTAACAATGGTGACGACGTCATTCACATCGTTATCGACTTCCCTGTGACGGGCGATATCGATATAAATGGCCTGAAGCGCTTTCGTTGCTACTCTGAACTTTAATTAACATATTAATACATTAATAAATCATATATAAATCTAAAATAATTACAAATTAGAGGTTTTTTACCCCCAATGATGCATTTCTAGACTCAGGATGGTCTCAACGGGTCATTCCGGGCTTCATAGGTTCGAAACGGAGCGAAACAAAGCAAAAATGCATTCTGCTAGCACTGATATTGTTAACGGCATCATGTGATATTGTTGAATAGTATCTAATGATATCGTTAATGATATCAATTCTCAAGACCTGCAACAACCATGCAAAAACAGCGGAACACAGCAAAAACCATACTCTAAATTTCAAATGACCATAACTTTTTCTATACTTAACGGATTTTGATGATCTTTATCATTATGGAAAGCTCAAGATGTGTAGAATATGTTAATGTAAATAAAATTTCAAATCAGATATGATATCATACAGAAAATAGCGAAAGACAGAATGGTGCGTAGAAAATGATAATAACCGAAAACAAAACAAAACTTCAAAACAAAAAGAATGTAAATGTAAGAACGACTCTAAGAACTTAGAGGCTTACTTATTAGCTATGAATCCACTTTGTTTGGTCCACAAAAACACCCGGAAAGTCCT
>CATIWQ010042197.1:0-10637 GCA_949673415.1 Euphorbia schlechtendalii
GTATGGAAGCTGAATCTAAGAATTAGATGTAAATTACATAGGTCAATTTTGGATCCGTTTATGGATCTGGATCCGTGGGATCTGGATTTGGATTCTAAAATTATAGATCCAACGGATCCAAATCTAGTACATTCAAACGGATCCGGACAGAGTCTAAGTTAGATCCGGCCCGTTACCATCCTTATCTAGGGATGATAAAAGGCATTATGACTTATACTCGTAAAATAAACAAAGTAACGATATTTTATTTTATTTTTATAAAATCAGCTGTACAAATATCACCAGATTAGGAAAAACGGCAAATCGGCAAGATCTATTAATTAGTTTGAAAAAGACGGGAAGTGCCACTTGAATTGGAATTTGGTTTCCTATTTAATTTATACGAAGTGACTTGTTAAAGTGGCCATGATCCAAAATTCCTAAACTATAACGTATTAGGATTTGATATTCTATCTAAAAACCTGATATTTATCTGCATATATATACATATATTGATTTTTCTACCTAGACTTCTTACAAAATTAAAGGAATAAATATATAAGAAAAGTCTTAGCCTAGTGATGTTCAAGTCCACATTCGGGTGAGATAGAGTGAAGATTTTTCTATGCTATTATTGTAAAGTTAAAAGTAATTTTCAAAAACAAATAAGTAAGAAAGTGATGATTATGAATGTGTTGGCGTTTATAGACCAGAATTTGTCCAAAACTGATAATAGATTGTTACAATTATTTGTGTTGTTTTAGAGAAAGTAGTGGTAAATGCAGCTGCTGCATAAAAGGCTAAACTGCTGAGTGCCCTTGTTCGTAGGTTACCTGTCTAACTTTACCTAATTTACTTTTGCATATTTTCCTCCTGCATTCCTAATTTGCAGGTTTCATTCATCTTTGGAACTTCAAATTTTCATGTATACGCTTTGCTTCAATTTCCAACTTCATTCATCTCACTTTTTCTATGGTTAAAAGGACATTGTTGGACCTTGTTGTATATACGTTAAAACTTTTGATTCATAAAAAATAAATTATGTAAAGGACCTTGTAACTTCCTCGATTTTAAAAAATGTATCACTCTGTTCCCGAACGGCACGTGTTAGCTTCTAATTGGAGAGAGAAAATCAGAATAAAATGCATCTTTGAAAAATCATATCAACGATAAGCTGACACGTGACATTCATGAGCAAAATGATACACTTTTAAAAAATTTAAGATCTACGAGGTCACTTTGAACAAGAAAGTGGTAGGTTTTTTATAACAATGTGAGGGGAGCTAATGCTAATGATGCGGTTAACCTATGAAATATTGTAAGCAACTAACAAGGTGATTAAACCACCTTATAACCTATTTCGAGTTTATAAACACCTCATAGAAGGGTTTTTCCAGATTTATATTTTGGTTCAAAGGGGGTCTAAAACCCAAAATCTAAAAGCTAGTGGTTGGAACTTGAATAAAGGTTTTTTCAGCTTTTGACCAACCAAATTACTAAATCAACCTCAAGTACTATAAAATGGTTTTATATAATTAAAAAGCATATAATTTCTTTTGTCCTTTTCTATTTTTAACAACCTGTAATCCAATTTTACCCAACTACAAATGTTTATTGATTATTTATAAACCAACTTTGAGAAACACTTCAAACTTATCCCCATACAACAATGTGGAGTGAAATGAGTTCCTTAACAAAAAAACAGGAAATCCAAATCCCATAGATATGTTAGTGTTTGAAATATACAAGCTCAACGAACTTAAAATTGATTTTCCTTCACAAACAAGCAAATCTTCATCTTTTGAAGGAACTAGTTCCCTATACCAGACATCCCATCCCATGACCACAAATTTTTCTTTCAGGAAAAGAATCAATACAAACACACAATTTTTATCGGCAAAATCCTGCCTAAGTCAGCCTGACAAGCACATACCCAATCAAAATTGCTACGAGAAGAAAGAGAAGAACAGCCAGAATATTGAAGTTAAATGAATGCAGAAGAAACAGAATTCCAGCCATGATATTGAAATTGAACGACTCCGACTCGGAAGATTTAACGACGCCATTTATATCAGTTTTTCCACTCTTGTCTGAAACAGAAGTAGAAGCAGCATTACCAGGGACTGCAACATCCCAGAATGATATAGCAAGCAGTGAAGCAGCCTCTGCTTCTGGCTCGAGGATCATCGAAGCATCAGTTAAAGCTCTCATTGACATTAACTCAACGCAATGATCCTTTATGACCTACGAAGCATGAGTAGAATAAGAACACTACTTACAACACAAAATTCACATATTGTCAAATAAGTAACAGAAACAAACCTCAAGTGTCTCTGATTGCTGTAAGTAGTCGCATATATAAGTGCTAGCCAACCAAGGAATAAATACTCTTCGGGGAAATACAAGAGTGCATCTTTTCCTGTTATAGGTTGTGCCATGGAAATTGATATGAGTGAGGGCAATCATATTGGATTTTTGAAACTTCGAAGTTGTGCTTAAAAATACACATTTAAAAAACAAGCTAAAGATGCCAGAAAGATGAGTAGTTGCAGAATATACAGCATATAAGCAATCTACATCAATCCAATCTAAGGATAAGTTTCTTCTATTAGTACTGGCTTATGCAACTCTACCATCAAAGTGGCTAGTGGCTACAATGCATGTCATGTGCAATGGTGACAAACTACATCAAACCGACCTCAATAAGCTCAGTACAAGACTGGATATGGGTTTCTCTGCCGATTCTCCTTGACTTGTCTCTCCACTTACATCATTTATAGGACTTACATCATCACCTGCTTCATCACATATGATATCCAGTCTGCTTTGTAGACTCCTAATGATATCATCCTGAAAAATGAAATCAATCCATTACCGTGGAACAACGGAGCAACCATAAACAGGAGAAGCAGAAGTGTGATTTTCTAGAAAAATTCCCACATTTTCTACAAATATTTACTCTTCACAGCCATTTCAAAAAATTTAACTCTAAACTTCTTACATTTTTTCAGCATGTTTGTGCCATTGTACTTTGAGCTTTTGTAAGCAGAATAAAACATTAACATCAAGTGAACTACTGTCACGAACTGAGAGTAGCAGCCTGATGTGGCAGTTTGTTAGGTTGTTAGGCAAGTTGTTATAAGACATTTAGTATAAATACCTATGCAATGTATTGACAATCAATATTACTTTCTCTCACTCTCTCTACTCTACGTTCTCTGTTCTATCTTCTCTTCTCCAATCTCTCATTTCTTATTCTTCCTTCTCTCTAATCATTCTCTTTCTCTTCTCATATTCTAGTCATGAACCTGACATTTGGTATCTAGAGCTATTTGATTCTTAAGCCTATTTTCACTCAAAAACCAGAAAAAAATGGATGCTTAACAACAAATGATGGGAACTGTTTTACAATGATTGGACGAGATTTTCGCTTGACAAGAGGTGTGATTAAAAGAGTTGGATGAGCAATGGAAGAAGTCCAATTTACAATGGCACAAGAAGACAAAAGAAATTAAAGAAAAGTAAGAAAAAAAAGAGGAATCGGATTCAAGATGTCAAGTCCAAAGAGGTTCAAAGAGTTGCTCACCAACCGTTTGATGAAAGGCCTAACTCCTAAGAATGGAAATGAATGAACTGTACACAAGATTGTAAATCATGAATGAAGCTGACCACAGAAAGAAAGAATTGCAGAAATTTTAGTCACTTTAAGAAGAAATTGGATGCACAGATGCAAGAAGAATTGTAAAATGACCACTGGGTTCTTGATGCCTGGATCCAGTGAGACCTATTTTTCTGCTGATGAAAAAGGTGAGACTTTTATTCAAAAAGTCAAAAAAGATTCATTGTATTTCTCACTTGCACACAACATGTTCGATGAAAGTTCTGAGAAGAAATTGGCATTCTCAAAACTTACTGCTACGGAGCCAAACACTTATGATATTGACATGGAACAATCCATCAGTAGATTCTGGTCAAGAAAGAAGAAGCCAACGACGAAAGCATTGGCAGGGAAAATATCAAAGGTAGACAAAAATCTGGTGAAAAATGGTGCGAGAGACAAGGAAACAAGAATTATTAAGATGCTATTGTGTTCCTATTATAGCAAGAGGATAAGCTTAATTGTGTTGACGTTGCCTGAAATTCTGAATAAGGTGAAAGTAGGTAAGCTTAATTGTGTTGATAATGGTTCTTTGGTTGTCAAGGGGGACAGGCGTTTTGACATAAAGGACCAGGGAAATAAGCCCAAAAAGAAATTGAACTCATTTAACTATAATGGCACATCCAAAAGATTGAATTATTCAACATATCTCAATACAAACCCTCTATTCCTGAATCTAATTCGCAAGAAACAAGGGAACGTAAGAATGATGGATTGCAAATGCACACGTCTAATTCTACAAGCTTGTTTGACACAATATACATGCAATTGCAGCTGGAAGTGGAGCTTGAAGAAATGCAGTGCAATGCCACTACTCAATCTGAATTCCGAAAAGAGCTGATAGTTGATGGTGATCAAGCTTTGCACCCATTTGATAAAGGAAGAAAAACACAGATTCAAAGAGACTCATAATAAAGCAGCTCGTATTTGGGTTCATAATTCCATCAATTTCTCTTTCCAGTAATTCACCATTGTCCAATTTTACATTCTTGGGGTCACGAATGATTTGAAGGGGAGGGAATTGCCAGGTATTGAGAGTCGCAGCCTTATGAGGCAGTTTGTTAGGTTATTTAACAAGTTGTTATAAGACGTTAATTATAAATACCTATGCAATGTATTGAATAATAAATCAATGAATGACAATCAATGTTACTTTCTCTCACTTACTCTCTAATTCTCTCTACTCTTATGTTCTCTTTACTTCTCTGTTCTATCTTCTCTTCTCTAATCTCTCGTTTCTTATTCTTCTTTCTCTCTAATCATTCTCTTTCTCTACTCATATTCTAGTTCAGGTCAGGAACCTGACAACTACATATCGACATAACTTGCAACTTGCAAAAGAGAGTCGCAAACAGGTAGCAGATTTTTGAACAAATATGAGATACCACCTGTGCAATTAGACTATACATCTTAATTTTTTAAGGCAATTCATTCAACATCCAAGAGCAAGCGACACTAGATAAAACTATAAAAGGGGGAGGAACATGCATATGAAGTACCTTGTAAAAATTCTTGTGAAAATTAGGGAGACAAAAATGTCAGCAATTCATATGATATTGATCTACTAACATGCCAACCCACATTTATCAGTTTTAGCAAGCACAAAGCTAAACAAATTCCAAATAAAATAGAGATAAACAAGAAGTTGCAGAATACCTTTATATCTGCAACAGCCTGTGCAACTGATTCTTTTGAAGTTGAATATGCATAAGAGCAAACAGACCCACTGAACACAAGAACACCAACAATGTCTCTTTGTCTGCATGCTTTATAGAATAAAATAAACAGTTAAATGTTTGTAAAAGTAACTAAAAATTTAATAAGAATATTAAGATTCTAATATTTAAGTTCCAGTAAACCTTCGGCGAATGTATTCTTCATGAACGGTAGAAGCAATTCAACTTCATGTGAACCTTCAATTGAACATGGTTCATCATCAACAACCTAGAACATTATTAAATAATCTATATCAAATATTCTCACGAAGCTATACACTTCCAAAATACCAAATGCTTATTCATGATCGTATTTCAAAAAATGAGAGGAAAGTTTAAAAAAAATCAGCTCCTGGTAAATTAACAGTAATTTGTAGTAATGAAGCACGATTAACAAAAACTATTGGATCTAAGTCTTGGCTTTAATGTTACACAAAATCTGAGTAGTGCACACCTTAGATTAACATAAAAAAAACAAAGTGAAGCTGTAGATATCAACATCCACCTAAGTTCCAAACTTATCATGTCAAATAAGCTTTCTTTTCTTTTTCCATTTCAAGGATATTTTTCAACATCGTATATCACCTCTGGCAAGAAATCACACTTCAATCTTTCATTTTAGATGGAAAAATAACGTTAATGTGCCTTACAATTTATCAGCCCCATGGATGCACCATAATTTATCTATTTTACAATAGAACTCCAAATTGATGAGCAACCACCACAGTATGCTAGCTTACATTAATCAACAGAGCACAGAGTGATCTCCTAAATATATTGGTTTCGCAATGATGAACTTTTATATGAAAAGTTGCCGGGCACATTCATATATTGAATAATCTATTATGGCTTGTCGCATGCACATCCTTATTGACTGTCAACAAGACTTAAAACTGACAATATGTTTCAAAATCAGTATCATATTTGCTTCTCACCCATTTTCCATCAATCAATGCCTTTGCACCTCTAAGCTCTTTAGCATGAACTGAGATTCCACGACGAAGAGTTGCACTCAATGTTAATGCATCTGCTGTGTTTTCATGACATATGGGGATGCTGGGTGAAAATAAATTTAAGCTTAGAGTAATAATTAGTTGTTAAGAAATATTCAACAGCAAAACAAAGAAAACCCATAGTAGTACTAGTCAAAAGCGCTCGCTTTTGCGCTTAAAGCGCAGCGAAGAGCACCCTTTGTTGAACTCAAAGCGCTGGGGTGTAAAAAGTGCACAGGGTTACGTTTTTATGACTTTTTGGATCTTAAAGACTTGTTTTTTGTTGTGGACTTTATGACATGTAATGTTTTTAATATTTATTAGTTTTAAGTAGCTATATATTATAAATTTTCAAAACCTATAATATTTTGGAAGAACTCATATTTTTTTCCTAAGCGAGTGCTAAAAGCGAGAAGCGAGACCCTAGCGCTTTGCGCTCTCGACTACTATGAGAAAACCTACACATGCAGATTGAATTATTGCGCCAAGATGATAAACCTTTAGTAGAGGCTGACCATCATTTCATACAAAACAGGAGAGTTGAACACATATATGTTGGCAAGATGATAAACCTTTACTAAATATAGAATCATTTTCATACAAAACAGAAGGGACTAAGCTCAAAATATAGTAAATGTTGACAACTTGACACATCTAAGCAAGAAGAAGACTTAAATTTAGAAAATGATTGTCAATTAGTCATTTTAAAACAACGCATACAGCAGATTAAAACAGTTTGTAACAGGTAATGAGCATAAACTGTCTCAAAAGATAATAAACAGACAGATTATTGTTCAATCATACAAATTACATATTGCAACAATGGGAACATACCTGAGCTCGAAGTTGTATGTACACTTGAACGTCTGTAGAGAATTTAAGACTTTTCCCATTTTAAAATCACATGACCTTATGCTGCTTGATGTAATATTTGAAGACAGAACAATGTTTCGACATGTCCACCTATACAAGTTCAATATTTAATATAAACAGCATATTAAGAACAAGCACATCATGTCCACCTATACAAGTTTAATATTTAATATAAATGCATATGATTACGTAATTACCTCCTAGGGCTATAACATATATGAATTAGCAATCTTTCATCCCACTCGGTCTGTGAGATAAGTGCTGCATCTGCAACTTCCTTCACTGTCTGAAGAAGCTATCCCGTTAAAAATAACAGTCAGCTGATTGTCAACACAATTAAAAATTGTTCCACAGCAATCTCCAAAAGTGAGAAAACTACCTGGCTGAGCGTGACTGTTGAATTTTTGAACAAGCTATCACCAACCCATACATAAATGCCAACGACATGCATGCCACCTAGTAACATTCTCGAAACCTAAAGACACGTTCAAAACCAAATTAAGAAGCCAACAATCAGATAACACGGGAGGAAATCAACTAGATGAGTAATTGAGGAGAAGAATTGAATACAATACTTGGCGAGCATGTTCGGCGACCCAATCTTTGTCGATGAGCAAAGTGGAAGAATCGGTAGCTAGGGATTTGGATTTGGATCCTTTTTTCTTGTCAGATTTCAATGAGGCGGCTGTGTCAATGAGAGAACAAGCAGGTTCACCGGCATCGTTGGGTGGAGTAGGGATCAAATCGTAGACAAAACCCCGGTCTAAAGTGGAGCTGAGCTTGCCGATCAGAAGACCGACCTAAAAAGAAACGATTAAGAAAATGAAATGAAAATGCGAATCCAATTATAATTGAAGAGGAGAGGAGGGGAGGGGATGATACCTGAGAAGTGAGACCGGATTGGCTAAGGCGATCCTCTGCTAGAGTGAGTTGGGTTTCGTCTCCTACCACGGCTTTCACCATTGCTAAGATTGTTGATCGATAGGTAAAATTAGGTCGAATCTAAATCTAAATAATGAATGGAGATTACGAGGCACATACAACACCCAGCATCAAAACCAGCTTCCTCTCCTCTTTTCTTCTCTTCTTCTCCAAATCCCTTGCGTATTCTATTTCCCTCTTCTTTTCTTTGTCTTTGGTGCGTTTGGACTAGCCTGTTCGCTGGTCGGACATGTACCGAACCTGTTTCAATGGGCTATGTTTTGAACGCACACTCCTTGAAATGGATTGCCAAGTCTGAGTTCGTCATAACCGAAGTTCTATGAAGCGAATTTGGTTTTTATGCCAGGGATTTCATGAGATTGCAACAAAAAGTTAAAATAATTTTATATTATGTTATGGTGTAATTTTACAAAATTCACGGTTCAAGTTTTGATTTTCGAAAAAAATATCATTTTCAATTTTATACTACGTAAATATAATGAATGTGTTATTCAATAATGAAATTTGAAAGTGATCTTACTATTTTTTTTATCTCTGATTATTTGATTGTTTTTTAATATTATTAGTTTGGTATAACACTTATAATGACGAGATGAAACCGGACTAGAATGTGAAATTTGAAACTGCATCTTCATACTTTCTTTATTTTCAATTATTTGTACATTCTCAACTATTATTCATTATAATGATTATTATATCATGTATATTGATTATTATATCAGTTATAATGATTTATATTATTCGAATGCGAAATATAAAATACTTATTTATCTCCAACTATTTAATATGTTTTTAATATTATCCATTGTAATGATTGTTACATTAGGCGTAATAATTATCATGCACGGTATAATAATTATTGCATCAAGTATCATGTCATGATCTAAAACTAAATTTTAATGAAAGTTGGAAATGGCCTATAAAAAAGCTAACACGTTTATCAACAATCACACTACAATTCAAAACTAATATATTCCATGAAAGGTGAGTAAAAAACACATTCATAAAAAAATTGAACAAACTGGTATCAACAAGATAAAGGAAATTTGAACTCATCAAACAAGAACCTAAACCAAAGAGACTAACATATCCCTCCTCTACAAATGTACTGAAGAGGAACATTCAAAACAAGATTCACTTTTACACCAATTTCATTATGCATGCCATAAAAGTATTTCTTCAATGACAATTTATTCTGAATTAAAGAAAGCGTGATCTAGAAACAAACCAAAACTACAAAAATCACAATATAAAAAAAGGACGCATAGCAAAGAAGAATCGGATCAAAACAAATATCCTAGCAAACAAAATCTAAATAATTACCGGAATCGTTAGAAAAAGTAACATATAAACAAATCAAAACCTAATGAAAAATTGTTACCAAACTGATGAAATCGGAATAGATGAAATCGTCACAAAAGATCATGATTTGATACAATCGTGCTTGTAAGATCGTGATTTGAAGAAAAAGAAGAAGCATGAAGAGGAAGAAGAAGGGGAGAGGTAGTGAAAAGGAGCAAACGAAGAAAAAAGAAGATGCATAAAAAGAAGATGAAGAAACGTGGGAAGAATGTGAGATCAAGTAACGTAAAACAAAAATATAAAATTAAAAATACAAAGAAAGTAAAAATATTTTATCGTTATTGTAAAATTTGAACACTTGATTACAATAAATGTTACTAAATATTGAAAATTTTGAGTAGATAAAATCTATATACAGTCAAACCTCTATAAATTAATAATGTTAGGATCATGAAATTTTATTAATTTAACAAGGTATTAATTAATCGCGTAAATTAATAATTATTAATTTATAGAGTATGTAGTTTATATCTCTACAATGTGAATACGTATGAAATACATGAATTTAATTAATAAGTATTAATCATGCATATTAATTAAATTTATGTATTTTCATTGATAAGCTTTTAGTATTCAATACATATCTCAAGTTAAATGTATAAATCCACTCAAATATCAATATAGTTACATGTACTAATATTAACTAAGTTACTATATAAAGAGAGTCACTACATATAACTCTACAAAACAAAAGAAAAAAATGACTTCTCATCTCAAAGGTATAAAAAAATCAACCATGACAGATGGTATACGTAGAAAATTATGTGAGTACAAATAACAAAATCCAGCATGTACTCAAAAGCAATTGCAACAATGGGTGTCAGAGAAGTTTAATTTGCAAGTTAGTCAAGCTACAATATCAAATACGATCAAAAGGTCAGCAGAGTATCTATCAATATCTGACATTCCGAAAGATGATGCCAAAAGACATAAAGCTTCATTTTACAATATGAGAACTCTACACCAGATTTTCTTAATGCTATAAGAAAGGTTAGAGATAAGATTCAAGGGGATATTAATTTTAAAAAGAAATAAGTAACGTTAGATTCATATTTTCAAAAATCTTCTTAGATTAATTATGAGTTATATGAAATATATTTTTACAAATTATTAATT
>CATIWQ010042200.1:0-51911 GCA_949673415.1 Euphorbia schlechtendalii
GAGCTGATAGTTGATGAATTTGGTGAAAAATTGCTGGAGGAGCTTGACTACACTTTGGTACCTCCCTAACTTATCCTTAATGCTATTATCCAGTTCTTAATCTTTAGTGGTTTATATTTTGAATGTTTTTATTGTAATTCTGCTTTATGACTTCATTCGCTTCTGTAGAAGAACTGACTTGAAATCAACCTAGTCATTTATGCAATGCCGTCGGTTATGTATGGAAATCGACGGTATTAATGCAAAAATGGCGTCATCAATTAGCGTCGGTTATGTAGGGACCGACGCTGATACTTAACAATAGCGTCAGTTATAAAAGTGATGCCATAACTCAAAACACATTCGCGTCGCGGGCAGTGGCGTCGGTTCAAAACTGACGCCAATGGTCAGTTTCAACCGATGCCAGTGACCTGTTTCTCCACTAGTGCCTTAATGTAAAGCATGTTGGTATTTTAATGTAATTGGATTGATTAATTGACTAATGCGATCATGATATATCATCGAACAAGTCAGGAGAGTACGGAGTGCGTGCTTGTTTGGGTTCTATCACTATTCAGGAGTCCGGGGGCAGCACCTCCGGTAGCAGGGCACTAGGGGCGGCGGTGTAAAAATATCAAAAATTCATGTCTTTTAGACATGTCCCTTGCTGAAAGTTCATGTCCCTTGGACATGAATAAATGTCTGAAATTAATCATACATTAGAGATGTTCGGAAAAATCACAATATTCTATATTTGAAATTCTTGTTTAAACATTCTGATTTTATTCGATTGAAAAATTGATAGAACCACTAAAACAATTTTAATCTGATAGTGTTGTACATGACTTTATATTCATCCAAATAATCTGCTACTACTAACAAAGCAGATGGAGCAACTAGCTCATGGAATTATAAAATAGATGTATTAAGTGTTGGCTCATCTCTTAAAGTTTCATGTTGTTATGATTTTATCTTTGATAGATTCATTTTGATTTAAGCAATTATCATGATATATCTTTTGGCTTTATTCATCTGTATATCGTGCTCTTGATGTTGCTATTTTAAGAAGTAGAATGTTATGTTGTCATATACTTCTTAGTGTTATTGTTACTTTATTTTTTTCTTTTCTTTTGTTTGAGGAAATACTCCAAGTGAGTTGAAACATTTCCTGGTTTATCAATGTGCTTGCTGCTCTTAAAGTAATCCACTTTAAACTTTCTTAATTGCATTTTTTCACATTGTGATTAGAAATAAAAGAAACCGCTTTAAGTATCTTTAACTTATTGTATAATTATTGTTGTCTTTAAAATTTTGATTGAGCTGCTATATTTCTAATATGATATTGGATATAAATTTTTTTTTCTTGTGGATATTTTTCTGATGGATTCACCTATTCAACATTTCTGGGATATCTCTTATTGTTTTTGAATTTAATGTGCTAATTGTTAAGCATGTTAAAATTAGTCTCTGTGCTTAGTGGATTATGTTTTAATGCCATTATTTCAAGTTATATTCATATTCATAATTGTTTGTCTTTTAGGCAGTTTTATCTTGATTGATATTTGATTAATAGAGGCTAATTATTTTTATTACTTTGATACCACATGTTGGGATTTAAACCCTAAATACTAACTTACTTTTCGATTTAACAGATTTTTAGAATAACAGATTTAACAATCAAAAACAAGATTTATCATCATGCATAAACAGATATTCTGAAAGCTAGAAAAGTAAAATAACAAAGCATATTTTAAGGAGTTCCCCCCATTCAGGTTTAACGCTGAACTTTGGGGTACATCTCCGGCAAGGTTTCAGTAGATTTCATTAATGGCAAAAGAAAGGCGCAAAGGTACAAGATTCAGGCCATAAGCATTCTGTTTCTCACAAACAAGCAACTCAGAAACAAACCCTAGATTCTGAAGCTTAAAGAACAATAGAGAAACATCAATAAACTAGCCACAAATACAACTCAGGCCAATAGACCTAAACTGAGCCACAAGAATAGCCATAACAAGAACTCTACCAAAAAGAATCACATTACCCTCTCTTGAGTAACAATCGTTCCCTTTCTCCCTTTCATCGTTCCAAAAGCAATCACCTCAAACCTACTGACCATCCAACCAACATCGTACATGCCAAGACAGCTTCAAGCTTTCATGAGCACATGATAAAAGGTTGCAGAATAGAGAATAGAGTCTTAGGGTTTTGCAATTGGAAGAGAGAAGAGAAGGAAATATCAACAGAAGGGAAAATAAGAGGTTCTAATTAGGAAGATGCAGAAAAGAGGGTTTAAATATGTAGGTTAAGGGAAATAAACGGGTTATGGCTAGTAAAATGGATGGGCTCGGGTAAATGGCTAAATGTGGGCTAAGGCCTTTTATTTGCTGTTGGCTAAACAAAGCTTTACGCCAACAATCTCCACCTTTTGACCGCAGCTTCCTCACCTCATTAACAAATACTACCAGGAAATCTTGCCAAGGGAAATAACCGAACTTAGTGGCACAATTTGGCACACAGTCAAATTGCACCTCACTAAGCTTAAAGCGCCTGAAAATTTGAAAACATTCAAACTTTTAGTGTACTTAAACTTAACACCTGAATACAGAGTTTAATTACAAACCATATGTGACTAGCTACTTCACTTTAGATTCATAATATATACTATACCAGTGTAAAGAACTAAATAGCACCAAAAAAAGGTAATCAACTTTCAAAGTGACAATAACTTGCTTCAAACCAACTTAGAGATAGCAACAAAATGAGCTATAACAAGCTCCACCTTAATCACTAAGGTATTTACAGAAATATGTCACCTAAACAAGCTGATCAGACTTAAACTTGAGCAAAACAGATTATAACTAGCAGAATATGCTATTTAATCTAAAGATAAAAGTGCTAAAAAAATAGGCAACATATATCAACCTTACTACCATTTTAAACGGTAAAACAGCAGCTTTACATGCTAATTAATTATCTCAGAATTAGACATGAAACCACTCAAAACATTCAAGACCTATAATCATATAACTCAAGACAGAAATAGAACTTTTCAATTCGATAGACTCCACCTTGAGTTAAAAAAATATAAACAGGTCTTAAATCATGATGACTAAGAGAAATAAAATTCCTCTTGAAACATATTATATTGAACCCAAAACATGACTAAATCACATAGCATGTAAAACAATATTATAGGCCACATCATATCAAAATAATTATGTTAAGAGCATTGAAACCAAACAAAGAAAGCTAACACAATATATTATCAAATGACCACAAGGAGAAAGATAAACTAGTAAACTACTGCTTAAAGTACAAGTCTAATGCGCATTTTACACTTGAACAAGCAATATCACTAAACAGATTATTACAATCACAATCAAAACCTTTCTGCAAGATAAAAAGAATAGCAATATATTGTAAACAAAACAGCTCCCTTAAAAACCAGTCAAATCAAAAACGGGCTTTCAAAAGCTAATAAAATTGCTTAAAGATTCCTTTCAAAACTTTCAGAATTAAAAAAAGGAATAAAACAAATTTAAAGTTCTAGAAAAATTAAACTTACCAAAAGCAATATACCAAAAAAGATTTCACCAAAACCAACAATGCTAAACACAGTTAACATATACTCATATAATGATAAAAATTCCAGAAACAAATTATTCAATGGCATACCATAATTCACAAAATTACAGTTACAACTAGCTTAAACCAAACAATATATCTAATTTCTTTAACATACAACAATTTAGAAATTAACTACTAAATAAAATAGTCAGCAATTCTAAGAGAGTTAAAGATACAAGAGATATGAAATTACAAGGCTTAAATACAAAACATGCCAAGAAACATGAACCGAGAATTTAATCATATATGAAAAACCAGGCAATCATGCTGAAAAACATGCATTAACCTAAACAGGTGGACTAAGGGAAATAAACGGTTATGGCTAGTAGAATGGACGGGCTTGGGTAAATGGCTAAATGTGGGCTAAGGCCTTTTATTTGCTGTTGGCCAAACATAATAAGGCAGTCAATAAATAAGTAGAGTTTTTTCTAATAATATCTGTTGTCTTTGTGTTTAAATTGGAATGCTAATTATAATAATGTTGAATGTTGATTCCACTTTACATCAGGGGAAAGAAAAAAAAGGACACCAAATATATCATCAATAATAAACAACAGAATACGAGTACAATTCTCTTAATCAAACAATTTTTAGTTTCCTTTTCTTTTCATTTATATATAAATACTCACACCGACGTCCACATCCAAAACAAAAAACATAACATCAACAAAAAAAAAACACAAAAATGACTTGCATTATTACTAGTTTTAATTATGCCATAATTTTCATTCTTGCATTTGCTACAACACCAATTATCTCGGACGACAAAGTGCCTATTCCAGCCAATAAATTAGGGGTAAACAAATGGTTCATCGACAACGTCAAGCCTCTCGAGGGGCGTAAAGGTACCCTAGACGCTCTCTTGGTCGAGGCGGAGGCCACCCCTCAAACCATTAAAGTGAGGAAAGATGGAAGCGGGAATTTTAAGATGGTTATGCAAGCAATTAACAGTATTCCCTCGGGAAATAAAAAACGAGTAAAAATAGACATTGGTGAAGGAGTTTACCATGAGCAAATCTTAATAAATAGAACAAAACCTTTTGTTACTTTATTTGGAACGCCCGGTACACGTCCCACTTTGCAATTCAATAGTAACACCTTAAAAGCGGGAACCGCTGAAAGTTCTTCTTTGACGGTGGATAGCGATTACTTCGTAGCTTACAATCTTATCATTAAGGTATAAAGCTACTTTTTTTTACTAAAAAAAATCTAGGTATAAAGCTACTTAGATTATAAGTCAAGGGTTAGAACTCGGCTTGTTACTTAAGTCTATAATTGACTTGATTCGTTGAAATTGTTTATTGAATTTTTTTTTCCGTACAGAACTCGTCACCGAAGCCCACACCAACCACGGTAGGAGCTCAGGGGGCTGCATTAAAACTTGGAGGAGACAAAGCAGCTATTTATAATTGTGACATCCTTGGACATCAAGACACACTTTTAGACAATAGAGGCCGCCATTTTTATTTTGGTTGTTACGTTACTGGCACTATGGATTTCATTTTCGGAAGTGGGAAATCCCTTTTTGTGGTAATTGATTTCTCACGCATAATATTGTTAAGTTATGTAACACGTATGGTATTTTTTTTTTTCTCACCCGTCACAACTCAATGGTGACACTTACTTTTAAAGTACTGTGTTCTAGGAGTATTCTAACATTATCCATTAACGGCAGCGAACTCGTATTCATGCAATCGATAGACAAGGCATAACAATTATAACAGCACAAGCAAGGGCAACGAAATTTGAAGATTCCGGATTCTCATTTGTGCATTCCCAAATAACTGGAGATTTGAAAGATAATACATTGTTAGGAAGATACTGGAAAAACGTTCCTTCGGTATTATTTGCATATTCAACTTGGAGTGATGTGATTAAACCTGTAGGATGGGAAAATACTAAGAGCCTGAACTAAATGGGTATGCATTAATCTTTTTTTATAAGGCTAAATAATGGAAATTATATATTAAGAATCGAGTAATTTGATCTAAAAATGTTTCAACTTTCAACATGCAGTTTGACATATATGCTGTTGGAGTAACATTGTAACTTTGAGCTTCATATGTATACATGTCAAAATGTGTATTAAGGTTTTTCATAATAATGATATTTGTTCTCAATCGTAAATTAACTTTACAATTTTTAAGTGCAGAGATATTTTATTTACTGAGTGATATCAAGGCCCATTGAAGCCTCAAGGTCCATTAGAAGACCCAAAAACTACATGGGCTAAACAAAGGCATGTTTCGGTATCACTACGCGCCGACACCATATCAACACAACATAGCGTCGATGTATAGCATCGCAAATTAAATAATCTTCAGCATTACCCACCGCACTTATGCCGAGACATCATCCTCAAAACCCACGCCAGTTCTGACATTTCTCTCTCCTCTGCCACATTAAATGCATTACCGACTGGCAGAGACGAATCATTTAATGCCCCAACGGCGGACAAGACCCCCAAGCGGCTTACCACACGTGTACCTCTTACAGATGGGTCCCACATGTCATCATTACACACAATCCTATAAATAGCAAGTCCAACTGTAGACGTAAGGGGAGATCACTCTAAGAATTGACTAAGACTACTTTTCCCTAATCACTGACAAGATCGTCGGAGGGTCTTCGCCGGAAACACTTCCGGCCGAAAACTTGTTTTGCAAGACCTTTGAAGATTCGATAATCAGGAGATCATTTTTGGAGGACATCAATATCAAATCAAATTCCTTGACATCGAAGATCTAACTAACAAATACGTAAAATTATATAATGCTAAAAAAGAGTAAAGTCAAAAGACAAAAAGAAAAGGAAAATCTATCCTAAATCCGTTAGAGACGCATTTCATTATAATTAAAATTACCCAATATAATAAAGTTAATAAATATTAAAGGCTAATTTTATAAGAGTGGTAGGCCAGATGAATAGTACTACTGAGAGAAGCGTTAGCATAAAACAACAAAAACAACTAGCAAACTCGTTTAACTGGAAGTGATTTATAGTAATAGATTAGTTGAATTCAATATTTTTTTGTGTCAATTTTAAAAAGTAAGAAATTCTTGTTGTAATAAAGTATCTACAGTTGTTTTGGGAATAAATTACTAATTACAATAAAAATATCTAAAATAATAATCATTAACAGTTAAACACCTCTTTTAATTAAAGTTATGTCCTACTAAGTCTTCAACAACTTTTAGTTCCTTACTTTACTTGATGGATAAAATGTATCATTACCCTTTCAATTTGGTTTTAAATGTCGGATATCACTCTCGATTTATAAAAAAATTAATCAATTAATCTTCTCAACTTAGCAAGATTGTACTATAACTTGTCCCCCTCAATATCACATATCAATTTCTGGTTGAAGAGTAAAAGATTAGAAAAATATCATCTTTGAAAAGTCAAACCAATCATATTCTGACATATGGCATTGGATGCATATGAAACGGGTTTCAGTTAAGTTTTTGCAAGGCGTCGACAAGTTCATTGTCGTTGCCCGTGAAAACAAGTAAAAAACTGGGCTTGGTATTCTTTGTCCTTTTCACTATTGCAATAATACAAGGATTTCAGATAACATAGCTTTATTGAAAGATCACTTGATACATCAGGGATTTATGAAAGGGTACACAAGGTGGACATGGCATGGAGAAGTGTTAGATATTTCAGAGAGCTCAGCTACTCCCATGAATGAGATAGTAGTTGATTCCTTTGTTGGTGATGAACATGTGCATGATGTAGAAGATAACTTCACAGAGAATCCCAACATGTTTGAAAGTATTTGCACAGCATTAAAGACGGAGCTATTTCCGGGTTGTGGTAAATACACAACACCATCAACAGTCCTCAAAGTATTCGATTTGAAGACAATACACAATGTCACCGATGAATATTACAAGGAATTGTTGGAAGTGTTGGCAAATATGTTGCCTGATGGGAACACTCTCAAACAACTTGTACAAGGAAAAGAAACTCATGTTACCTATGAGCTTGGAGTTTAAGAGGATTCACATGTGAAAAAGATTGTGTCTTGTTTCGAAATGAGTATGTGAATCTAGAAGCTTGTTCGAGGTATCTCAAGCAATGTGGCAAAGCACTAGTGGAGAAGATTGCTTGATATACCTAGGAGAAACACTAACATCCAATTTATCAAAGCGCGCGCTTTATTCTCTAACCATATAATGAAAGGTAATGAATCCTTTTCATGTGTTATTAGTGATACATTAAGTTATACCATAGAATTGTAACGATTTGCCACATAATAATCCTACGGAGATCATTGAATTTTTATAGTCATTTGTATAACTAGACGAGAGGTATGCATATATGATCCCCTTTCACGCCCGAAATTGAAATTGGCTAAACATCTTGTTATTATGCAATTTTTGGATCAATTACGTATTCTTACTTTTATTATATCCGTTTTAAACATTTTTATCAAAAGTAATTATTTATTAACTTGTTCTTGTAGAGCATTGACTGCTTACTTACTAAGTGTGGAAAGTAACAAATAGATAAGTGCAAGATCAACACCGTTTAAGTATGTACATGGATAGGTAAGATTGTGTTATCCTTTTTCATCACATGTTTAAACACCGCAATATTGTATTGCATGATATATGTCATTTTGTTTAAAAAATGTGTATGATTTTGTAGTGTGCAAAGCAACCAGGCTATGTTGGGTGTAAGTATCATGTGAAGCGATTCATCTATGATATACTTAAGAATCATGATGCTGGATTTTTGACAAATGTAATGATTTAATAATAGTTAATAAATAATGAAATATGTGACTTTAATTTGATGTTAATACATATAGGAAAATACAATATGTGGTCTTACTTTAATAATTGTTATCATATTTTGTTATTTACATTCTTATACAAGGAATGGTAGTTACACGTAGTTATAGATAAATGAGGTTTTGGACCTTTTCGCTTCTTGACGTTGACTCATCTATTAAAGTTAGTTTGTTGTAAGTAATTTGTTTGATTACCTTCTAATGGTTTTTATTTTTAAGAGTTAGGCTTCAAAATATGAACTATTATTATAAATGTATGAAAGTGTTTGATTGTGTTCTATTAGAAGTATTTATTGTTTCATGTATATTGTTTGTTGTTTCAATATTTATATTGTTCAGGAGAAATGAAGTGGACTTTAGGAATTGTTTTGGAGAAATGAAATGAAGTTTTGTAGGAGCGTTTTTGCTTATCTTACAGGTTCCCAGAATTTCTAATAATATAAAATATTAACAAAAAAAATAAGCATTACGAACCGTTCTTTAAATAAAACCGTCTGTTACTCTCCCTCTATATTAATCTCTGGTTTATTTAGGCAACATTACGAACGGTTCTCTGTATAGAACCATCCATATTATTTCATGGTTAGGCTAATATGAACGGTTCTTTAAATAAAACCGTCTGTAAGGTTCCCTCTATTTAAATTCTCGGTTTATTTATGAGGCATTACAAAGTTCTCTTAATGGAACCGTCCGCAATTCCCTTATTCCGAATGGTTTTAAACCATCCGCATTAGTGTCTGATCAATCGCATCACGGCCTGTGCAGACGTGTTTCAAACCGTCCGGAAAAGCCCAAAACAACCGTGCTAAAAAGCCCATTTTGTACTAGTGTGAGACCGAAACCGAACTTGAGAAAGCTTAAAGATATGTGTGCAAACTTAAAATTTGTAAAAATGCTTAACAACTACCTAACTCCAATCATGTTCAGTTGAACTTATAGAACTAAATGAATTTTCAATGTTATAGATAACTGTGCAATCAACTTGAAATTTCAATGAACTATTATATAATAAATTTATAACTATAGATTGTTGAAATGAACTTATTTTTTTAGTTATAAATCTTATGTCTGATTCAATGAACAATTTCAAAATATATTTACAGCTCTAAATTGTTGAAAATGAACTTATTTTTGTAGTTATAAATGTTTAAGTCTAATGATACTTGTCATGGGTTCATTTTGGCAAGTACTGTATGATCAACGAGTGGGAGTTGATGGTGAAAAAGGTGGATGTGAGTTGACATCAAGAATTGGACAAAAAATGTGGGGCAAATTTCTTGTTATGATTGTTGACCTTCAAGAAATGGCATCTCATATAATGTAATGTAAATTCTAGATTAGAAGCCCTACCCACTTGCAATTAATACGTGCAAAAATTCTAGAATCAATTCCATATCCTACCTATAATTTTATGTTCACTTCTTACATTCATTCTTGTGCATCTCCAATTAAAATATCATTCTGAACTACAAAGGTTTGAACCAAAACTTTTGTTTTCAATTTTAAGGATTTTGATAAATAAAAAGTGTTATTGTATGATTGGATGCTATTAATTTCAAATTTATTTTCAGTTTTTAACTGTAATATGCCTATATTGGACTTTGGATCTAAAGGACGTTTTGGGACGTTTTCTGTTACAATTTGGGACGTAATATGTGATATACAATATTTTCTGCAACGTATTGAGAGCTTTTCTATAGTTAAATTAAATTAATAGATTTAATTATAAATTATTCATATATATAATCTGGAACTTAGGGTTCTGTTTTATTTTTTAGAGTACTTTATTTTTATTATGATTCATTGAATTCTATTACTTGATTAAGATATGTTATAATAAAATTTTTTGACAAGATTTACAATTGATTTGTTGTAATAAATTTTTTATCTTAAATTCGCGACCGTAGATGAATCTATCAGGTTATTACATGATGAGCAATCAATAACTTGACAACAGAATTTTGTTTGTGTGTTAGGTATGGATGAGTTGAATAATTTGAAGGTTATGGGTTTAATTAAGTTTTTTTTTTAACCACGAGTTGGTTCAGGATGGGTCTCAACCATGGACGACACTTTTAAATCATGTCCATATCCAGATTAATTCTCGATTGTCAAATTAGGGTGCCTCGAAAGGCAGGATGTCTAGTCCTAAAATTTAAGGTTACTCTATATACATATCTAGAGTTTGATCCTTGATGATTCCTTAAGAATTGACTAGTCTCTACCACTAAGACACACCCTTAAGATTTAATTTATTTCAATTTAGTAAAAAATAATTATGGTATTCAATGAATTATGTTTTAAACCAATTTGGTTATATGGTAAGATAATGTTTTATACCAATTTGGTTATATGGTAAGATTATTTCTATGGTCGTTATCAATTCAACTAAAGTTGAAGATATATTTTCATTGGAATACATTTTTATCACTGTGATAAATACATATTTGACACCCTTAACTTGGCATAATTTATTTTTGTCACCCAACTAAAGTTCTCTCTGAACTTGACGAAAATGCATTTGTCAACTCCCTCAGTGCCACGTGCCAAATTCTGATAAGAGAGAGAAAAAATAAAAATTTGACATCGTTGAAAATTCAAATCAATCACAATATGATACGTGACACTAGAAGGTGACGGGTGCATTTTTTCTTAGCAAGGAATTTTTTTCACAGCCACAGATTTTAATTTCATATTAGAAATATTTTATCGGTCAAAAGTTGAACTTTTTTAAAAGTTCTTTCCTTTTAACATCATTATTATGCATCATATTTAAGGAAATGAACAATTTTACAATGAGCCCGGTATTCCAACAACAAATCTCTGCCGTTCGATAGAAATAGGATAGAAATAAGGTGCGATGACAACGTGAGATGCATGGTGAAAGCTTGCTAGCTAGCAAATTCAGAAACAAGAAAAGTACGAATGGATATGTATTTTTTGTCGTTTAAAAGTGAATAATCATATTTGGTCCCATTTAGTAGCATCCAATAACAAATTTATAATTTTACCGAAAAAGACATTTATACATACATACATTGATATCATCATTTCATTCAGTCATGTTGCATTCAAAAATCAACTTTCATATACATTTATATATAAGGAAAAAAATGAAATCAACTCTACCTCATTGCTTGAACATAAAGCTTCTTTTTTTTGACAATGAATCCCATAACGTGATTATAAATCCTGTAGGGTCCTAAAATTACACATAAATTATACAGATGAAATTATTGTTGCGTTTAAGGAGAATACTAATTTTTTATTTAATTCATCTTTGTGTAACCTTAAGCTTTAATTTAAAATGATTGGATTAAAAGTCTTATTCTTTGCTTAAAAGCTTCTCTAATTCATATCTCTATAAAGTTGCATCCTACGCTAATGCAATTAAATCTATTTGTATTTGTGACCGTTAAAACTGAATTTACAATCTTTAGATGTCTAACTTCGTGTTACATCTCGAGGGAAATGATGGTTTTTTCTATTTAATGTAAGTACAATTGCACACAACTTTTTAAAAAAATTAGCAGGGCAAACTGATAGCTTTGTTTAATTTTATAATATTGTTTTCTATTTATTTTAATTTTCCAGTTTTGTTTTTCTTTTTCAAATTTCTTGCATTTTCCTTTAGACAAGGTGGTGGTGATTAATTTTTTCCTTGTTGAACCAATGACATTCACTGGCGGACGTAAATTAATTCTCTCGTTGACTTGTAATCAGTAATACGTGGGACAGCTAATAAAAGGTTTTAAAACATTAAAATAAGGATCTATAAATTCTCGTACACTTAACCACATCAGTGGGTATGATCAATCTTTGTATCTATGATAGATACGATAACATTAATTACATGATTTTTAATTAGAAGTAATAGAAAATGAGTTTTCTAACTGTAGAGTGAAACTGAAAATATACAAAACTAGTTTTTGGTTTTTTATTTTAATTTTCTTCCAGAAACGCCAGAAATGTTTTTAGTCGTATGTGAAGTAAAATGAAAAATCACGATGCAAAACAAATTACATAATACAGCTGTAAATTTTAGATAATATATGATTCGACCGTACAGATGATTTTAGTAAAAGAGTTGTTATTAAAACGTGTCGGTAGCTCTCTTTGTTGACTTGACCAGAATAATATAATATAGGTTCAAATTTCTCCTCTCATAAATGATTTTTTTGTTCCAAATAAAATAAAATAGAAAGAGAAATTGATAACATTCTCTTTGGACGTTTTGAGTCTTTAGAAGCTATATAGTAATTAATTTTCCTAAGTACAGCGCATATTTCATGTATGATCCATTTATGTACACACACAATCAAATGAATTCAAAATCGGAAACAGTTTATTTTATATTTTATTGCGTAAATGAGCAACTAATGAATACATTATCTAAATTCCAATATATAATATTTTAATTAAATAATTATTCAATCAACTATATATATATATATATATATATATATATATATATATATATATATATATATATATATATATATATATATAATGATTGGTAATTTTAATATTCATATACTTATACGTCTTTTTTTTAAAAATAAATAGGAGTGCAAGAACCCACCTCATACAATGGTGCATTCATCACTGGCTCTGTTTAGTTCAATTAGTTTAATACAATTATAAATTTAGCAAATTCAACTGAATCTGTCTTGTCCAAGAAAAATAACACATTTTTTTAAAAATATTTACACAACTAAGGGTAAAATAGTAGTGCTAAATCATGCTTTTATGTGCTTAATTGTCATGTATAATATCAGTTTTTATCAGATTTTATCACATTTTCAGGTTTCTGCCGAAATCAAAAAAATCTTCGCAGCAGACTATGCAAAATGGAAAATTTTGAAGAAAATTTAAAGAAAAGCAAAGATGTACAGTTAATGTCAACCACTCAAATTGTTTCTTAATGGACGTCCATTAAAATTAAAATAAGAAATTCAATATTAACTCTTTAATTTATGAATTAATTTGTTTCCCATGCTAACATGAAAAGGAAGGGTTAGATTTTCACAAGATTGCCATTAATTTGGTGGACAAGTTTTAGTTATACATTCATTTTCAATAAAATTTATATTTATCATTAAAATTAAATTAAATAGGAGTTTAATATCTTTTAGGATTGTTTTAATTTTTTTTTCTTTTCTATTTCTTTTCAAGTAATTGGTGGGTATTTATACCCTTCTCTACCGATTAATTAAGGAAGGAGGGAGTTAGTTTATTAGTTTTAGACCATAAGACCGTAAGGCCATACCATAGGTATTATGTTGTTTTTTAACTATTGTATTAGTTATCTTAAAAACCAAGCAATGTCGATGGGTATGTTTGGGAAAATCTGGTTAAGAGACCTTGATCTTTGTGCGTAGTAAGTATTTTTATGTATTGCATGAAGGGAGATATTTCAATGTTTGTTGATAGATGAAGATTGTGCTTTTCATTAATGTTTTAAGTTTTTCTTTATTTAATTGTTATTTATTTTATGTTATTTAACCAACAACCAAAACCTTTAAAACTATAGAAGAACTTTCGGAATCAATCTATCAGGGAAACCTTTATACTATTTAACTGCTCTTTACGAGATACGACCTTGTTCTTGCCGCTTAACAATTTGACCTTCGTGCACTTACTAGACATTACCTTTTGAGCACAACACTAAACATATATTCAATGACGGTGTCAGAATCCAAATGGGATGTAGCACAATGGTCAACGAATTCTGAGCATCAAATAATAACTTCTAGCAGATAAATATGACAATTTAAAAAATACCATATTCACAACTCAATTTAACAAAATAAAATTACAAAAAAACATTGATAACACTAGTACAAGATAACAAGCCAAAATAATAATTATTTTTTAATAAAAAAATACGTCTTAATTACGTGCTAAAATAATAATTATATTTGCTACATTTCTCGTACTTTTAATTTATTTCCTATATATTTCTACTTTTATTTGGTAAATGAAAACGAAAGGAATGATAAAATTAAAAGAATTTTCCTTTACTCTTCCTAGTTACCTCATTCCTTCCCATAATCCACTCAAGACCATTTTTTCGGACAGTTTAAATGAGTGAAGCACTGCCCTTAATTTTTGAGTTTCTTGGTGCCTAGGGTGTGGCAGCTATCACAATGGTCCACCTCTGCCACCGTCCCTGCTTATACTATATTCTAACAAAATTTTCAACCTCAACATGAATGCACGCAAACATGGAAGTTTTGCAGAGCAAATTCAGCCTTACTTGGATCAGGCAAGAAAAATAGCACCTAAATTATTCAATTTGACTTATTGAATTTCAATATTTCTATATTGGCATCAGTTGTTTTATACTCATTAACACTATGAAATCTCCACTCTTAATCTTGTTTTCATCTTATGGTGGAGATACTCAAAGATGAATGGTGGAAATTGTAAAGTGTGAATGAGAGTCAAACAAGTTAATATCAATATAGAATTGCCAATGAATTTATAGAAAATTAATTATAATTGTTTAAAATTATCTCCTAGATATATAAAAAAAAAAACTGTGGTGATTAAATTTGGTTTAAAATATACCACTTATATCATCATTATACAAAGACAATTAATAATTCAAATTTAATTACAACTCTAATATGATATAGAGAATCTGTAAGAAAATGCAGTATAATTTAGACCGCACGAATAACATACCGCCAATAACTTAAATTTATTTTTCACACACATTTGATCGGTTGACACGGAAACCCTGTTTTTTCAGATTACAATTCAACTAAATTCAATTATTTTCAAGTCATTTTATGTAATTATAAATTTACATTGAAATAAGTTCAATTCAGTTAAATTAAATTTAGTAAAATTTAGTTCAGCTAAATTCAACTTTTAGAAATTAAAGAGAACAGCACCTAAATTTATAATTCTAAATATCACATACTCGAATCACATGAAATGAAATGTATATTTTTCTTTTCTTCACAACCAATAAAAGTCCAATTGCAAAAATTAAAAAGATGATGCATCAATCATATTTTTTTCAAAACTCGGTTTTAAAGCTTGGAATGTGATTATGTGACAAACTGGCTTTGAATTGAAATATTTCCTTATATACTTGATTGGTAAAGTTCAAACAATTCAAGTTCAATGGGCTTTTTTTTTGTTGTAGAAGAATCTCAAACAATTGAAACAACTATCTGCATCAGGAATGAGTACAGTAACCAAAGGGTATTAAAAAAGGACTTTCATGCACATTAATTTAACATATGTGATTATGGATCAGAATTTGTACCACTTTGAACCACATCAGCACGCATATCTAAATGTGTAGGGTTTTTTGTACGTAATAAAATCCGGTATTATTTCCGTAAAAGTACACAAATAAATAGACTTGAAATACGAAAGAAAAAAACACAGAGCCAATAAAGAGCAAAAAGATGAGAGGAAAATATGGTAGCAATAAAGCAGGAGAACAAGGAAAAGCAAAAGGGAAAGAATCCATTTTACAGCTAAAATGTAAAATCCATCAACTGAATTTGTTGGGATTTTATTTGAAAATTGAAATGGAGAGAAAATGGACACTACCTTTTGTCTCTTCAGCCATGTGCTACTCATGTGTCTGTTTCTTTCAACCAACCAATTTGGAGGTCCATTTGCTATCTCTCTATTACCCTTGATTCTGACACTTCATCCCACATTTCTTATTATTTTTCTATAACCCTGAATTTTTCCCTTAAACTGTGAAACATTCTTTCAAATCGTAAATAATGCAATCACAATGGCACGTGAATTGAGCCATGACTAATTTTCAGATCAAGGGCTTGCTTGATGTGTTTAATAAATAAGAGGTAGATGGTTCTATGCACCAAATAGAAATATCACAAACCAAAGCATGTTATTTTCATAAAAGTATATCTATCTCAACCACTATCTTTAAAGTACCTTTTTATTACAGGGTGGGCTGTTCCTTTCCACCACCAAAGGGCCAAAGCAAACTTGGTACGAATGGTGGTCCAATTTATTTCACCCCAACAATGAGGACCTAATAATAACAACAAGATCATAGCTTACTGAGGAAAAAAAAAATTTCACATTTGGTACAATAAATAATGGTAATGAAATCCCAAATCTATTCTCCTAATGCGAATGCATGTCTGTATAATTATTACAGTAAACCTGATCACTGAAAGGCAGGTTTCAGCTCCTCGTCTTTTACTTCAGAAGCAAGCTTTGCATCAGGAAGACCTTTTAACACCTGTATGTATATATTTATTTTTGTACATAATAAATAAAAAGATTTTAAAAAAGTTAGCACTATGCATTCAAGGCAATGATATTATATACCTGGTATAGCTGCCAAGAAGCAAAAGCATCAGTGGCAGCATACTCGAGTTGCTGCTTTGACAGAACATCCACTTCCCAGTTTCCTAATCTGATTCTGTTTGGCTTCTTGAGCTGTAAGTTTAGGCATTGGTATTAAACATCTCATTACTGCTGATCTGAGGACTAATGCTGTGCATAGTGGTTATATATGCCTATTATTTCCAACAAAACACTTGGACTCATGTTTCGAGAAACGACTTGCCCCGATCTAGATTTATTTACAGTAATAACTATTGCTACTTTAATATAATGTAATATAATATTCAAGACTATCAACAAGAACGATGCATGAAAAGTTTTTTTTTCCTGAGCTTGCCTTTATTTGCAAAGAAGAAATTTCTTTAGATCTACAGCTAAAAGAAGTTTTCTCTGAGACATACAGCAACTAGTACTGAGATATTATATATATGTAGCAGCAAATTAGCAATTAAACAAAGTGAAACAATTGGAGCAACTATGCTGTCAAAGTGCAATCCAATTGAGCATCAGTACGGTCTGAGGAGGTTATTTTTTGAAAATACGGATAAAATATCAAAGAAAATAAGGTGGTGAGGAATTTCCCCAACACCATTAGCTAGATGGAAATAAATACCTCTTTGCAAACAAGAATCTCAGTTAAAGATTGAAGACCCCAACTTTTTGGTTCGCCTCCAAATTTTTTATTTGCCAGAAATGAAAGGTCCTCTAAAGCTTTGATAGACACTCGATAGTCTCTGAATACCTTACCAGAATCACCACTAATGCCAACTCCAACCTGCAATATGGTAGCACTATAAGACTATTATGATTGAAACATACTAACAAAAGCAAAAAATCAAAATGCATAAAAAAACATATGCAAGAGATTTTACGAACTTTTATCAGTGCAGAATCCTCTAGAAGAGACTGCAGGCTTTTAGGGATTCCAGAATGAATAATATGCATCACATGACAACAATCAGTTCCGCTGCATAACTGCATTACTGCAGCCTTTCCAGGCAAAACACCTACGAATAAGAGAGCAAAATAACTGATGTTAATGCGGTCATATACTCTTTCAAAGTTCATAGTAGCACCACACTCTTTCTTCAAGTGAACGGATGCCCTAAAAAGTTTTTCAATATCATTTAACAAAATGCTGGCTAAAGTTCTGCAGAATATTATGAGTGCAAAACACATCACAACTACGTGTACTGCACATGCTACAGATGCTACATGTCATAAATCCTATATCACCTTTTGCCACTAGTTCATTAAAAAGAGAAAAAGAAATATGTATGTGTGGTTTTTGTCAAAGACAATAGTTAGCAGGTTCTATGAGAAAGGATCAATATCATATGACTGAAGCAGAAAGGGAGTGAAGAATTTATTAGCTTTTCTAAATCCTAGTTAAAAATGAAATAAATGCCAATGAAGCCCACTCGAGATGATGAAAACAAGTCACGATTGATGAGATGGTTACTTAGCAAGAAATAACAAGTTTACAGAGGTATATATTATTCACTCCTAAGAAAATGGCAAAGTAAGAAATTGACTAAGGAACAAAATTTATGCAAATGGCAATTTAAGATCCCATCCCATTTACTGTATCCTCCAGATCGATAAATTTATGTCAAAGGCAGCATCACAGCATCATATGAATTATAGACACAGACATGTCTAGGCAGTTACTAGCCAAGGAAAATTACTAGCCAACAGTTACTAATTATGATATAATCTAAAAGAAAAAATTTGATGCCTCAAAGTTTGTAATGCTAAAGAAACGAGAATTTCCTCAGACCTGAAAGAAATCCGGAAAATACTGAGGGAGTTGAATGAAGACTCTCAAACATTTAAAGAGCACAACAGATAGTTCATTGCATTTCAAAAATAACAAAGGAAACTTAGGAACACATGCCAACCAGTCCAAAGGATTCAGCTTCAGGGTGAAACTACCTGTTTAGTTTAGGAGAGTCCCATCGTCTATCTTATTTTATGAGGTAAAAAAAAGAAATCTT
Organism: Euphorbia schlechtendalii; assembly: GCA_949673415.1. NCBI lineage: Eukaryota > Viridiplantae > Streptophyta > Magnoliopsida > Malpighiales > Euphorbiaceae > Euphorbia > Euphorbia schlechtendalii. The sequence goes on from CATIWQ010042200.1 coordinate 18,754, forward strand.
TTCATGATCTTTACTAGTTTCCAACTTGCCATATCTCTAGGTAACCACACAGATTTAATATGCATGGAGAGAGTGTGCAAAAAGCTTGAAAGCTTTATAGTTTATTCACATGCTTCATCCAGAATTGCTTATGATTTTCGTAAAAGGTGCAGAAAAACCTCAAGAATATTCAACTCTTAAGTGATAGAAAAGCCACTGATGCAGCAGAGCTGCTGAAGTACACCTGCCAAGCTTCTCTTCTATTATAGTATTATATCTAGATTCTGAATGCACAAACCAATTAAAATTTCTGGCAGGCCTAGTTTCCTTTAGACAAGTCAGTACAAATTTGAATAACCACAAGAATATATGTACTGACCACCACCAAATTGAGGAGAATTTCATTGGTCATGATAGTCTGTTTCTTGCAAAAAAAAAGCCCCCGAGATTTAATTGAAGTTCCGGAAAACCAAATCCAGTTATCTTCATCAACTTTCTTGCTGTCTTGACATAATAACAAACTTTGATACTTGATAAGTTGATATTCAAGAGGTACTTAGCTAATTGAGTCTGCTTTATGATATCTAATGGAAGTTCTAGTATATATTGGCATGAGTTAAAATTTGTGGTCCTTGTGAAACTTTTTTGAAATTTAGGGGCAACAAATGTAACCTTACACTATAATCAAAGTTTTGACTCGAACATACCACTAGTAAGAACAATGTTAAGGAATGGGTTAAAAAGGGACTAACTTGAGTATAAATATCATCAAAATAAACTACATTTCATTGATCTCAAACTAATGTGTTGATCTTAGCCTAAATGGCATAATTGTTAAATTATAATTCCCATTACCAGATATAAACATACATTAAACAACTTAACAACATATAACGAAAAAAAGTGAAAAATATTCCAAGCATGAAACTAGAGCAAACCTCTTGTAAAGGAAGGTCTCCACTCAATATCAAATCCTACAATGACTGGATCCATTTCTTTTCTTCCGGATTTAAGACTCGTCAAGAACTGCCTCACTGCATTTTCAACATCCTCTGGAGTCCTGCTGTACAAGATGCGACCTCCAAACTTAAAAGCAGGATACTTCATCTTTACATTAGCTGTTAATCACGACGCAAACAAACCTTGCAAAGTTAATTATTATTTGCACCTAGTCGGAAAACTAGATTTCTAATTAAAAGTAGGACAAAAACTGAATATGAAATACGAAAATAAAGATATTCTTGGGGTTCATCTTAAATGGTTACAGAATTCTTCAGTGATTATGGACACAAAGCAGCTTGTTCACTTCGATGATTAATGACATTGACAGAACCAGTACTATTTCAGTTTTGACGCATGTAGTATTGCCTAGTTTCTGAATTCAAATTAATAAAATTGGCTGAAACACACAAGAACACTCAAATTCCAGGGCTAAAAAGAGGGAAAATTAATAATCATCAAATACAAAACCCACAATAGATGACTCCAAACCAAGCGAGAGGTTATATGCAAGAAATTAGAACAACAAAATTCAAAAGAAACAAAATAATAGAGGTACCTTGACAAGGAGATAGCGAAAATGGCTTGGATAGACCTCCAAGAATGGAAGTAGGCAATTGGCGGCGGGTTTTGCAGGGGTGGGTAGCGTTTAGGAGATATGGAAGTCGTTTCATGGCAAGTGAGGAAGAGTTAGTTTTAGATTGGAGAAATGTAGCTTCTATAGCATCAATGGCTTGTAGGTCTTCGTCAGTGAGGGGTTGATCCCAATCTGGAACTGAAACAGATGAAGGAGGAGAAAAAACACAGTTTTTGGGATGCATCCTCAGCGCAATTTGATTCCCAGCTTTGCCAGTTTCGCGCTTCACGATTACTGCTTCAAATACAATCTCATCTCCGCCGTGTTTCGTCTCTTTTTGCTTTTCATTTTAATTATAATAAAATATCTCCCCGTCTAATAAAAAATTCATTGTTATACTGTAACATTCTTGAATTTTATATTATTTTTTTTTATTGAATTTCTTAACATAATATATGTTCACGTACAAAAATTAATTTTATATGTTATATCTTTAAATGTTAGGGATTAAAATTACTCTAAAAAAGTTTTTAATGTTATATTATCCAGTGAGATCATACACTGAAAGTCATAGAAATATCTTATAAATTATAAAAAGTATTTTTGATGATTATAGGTCTCGTAATAATAATAAAATAAAAGTAAATTCACCAACAAGTACTTATTATGTTAACAATTTTTGTACAAAAACACATAATTTAAGATATAAGGAGGTTATAGTTTGATAATGTTAAAATACGGAGAGGTATAAGTAATTTTTCAAAACACGGGGAGAAACTAGTGTATTTATAAAATTTTAGGGAGTTTATAATTATTTACCCTGATAAAAAATAGGGAATTTGGAAAAAATATAGGAATCTGAAACTTATTTACAAAAATATTTTCAACATCTCATTTGCATTGTATAATTAATTTTAAGTTTCATTTTCACTCTAGACGTTCTATATATACATTGTTTTATCAAGTTTCAGTCGCTCCTCTTTTTGCATCGCTCATTTCTCTCATCAAATTCTCTCTTCCTTGTTCTGATTCTCCCCGATTTTCTCTCAATCGAAGTTTCTTTAAGTTTCTGCTCTCTGCAATTCTTAAATTCTTTGCATAATTCCAGTTTTCTACCTTTCTATTAGATTTTTTCTTTTAATTGAGAATGGGGATCCTTGAAGTTGAAATCTTGTTGTTGCTGATAGATTTGATTTGTCTCTTTGCTTTTGATTTTGTCTTTAATTTGCAGAGGATTATGCAATTTTTATGATGTAATTGATGTGAATGAATTAATAAATAATTATACTGTATATATGTTTGTAAATTTAATAAAGAGGGAGCTCGAAATAAATATCGGAGAAAGTTAAAAAACACATATTGAAAATGGAGGAAGTGATGGCTAATTTAATTGTAAATTTATCTACTAATTTTGATTTTTATCACTCTCATCGATCTTGGAAGCTTGTTCTTCAAAGTATTCCTAAACTTAATTAGCTTATTAGTTTTGATTAATTATCTTACATGTTCTGATCACTTTCTAATGCATTTTCGTTACTTTTCAAGATTAATTTGACACAATTTGTTCTTCATATCAGCTTCCTACCACTTTCTTATTAATTTTGACATTTTTTGTTCTATATACCAGTTACATACCAGATTCCTACTATTTTGATTCAATACTTTGTAGAGATTTATCTTACATGTTCTAATCACTTTCTGATGCATTTTCATTACCTTTCAAGATTAATTTGACACAACTTGTTCTTCACACCAGTTCCCTACCGCTTACCTACCACTTTCTTACTAGTTTCGACATTTTTGCTCTTCATATCAATTTCATACCAATTAGATACCAGATTCCTACTGTTTTGATTTAATACTTTGTAAAGTTGTATCTTACATGTTCTAATTACTTTCTAATGCATTTTCATTACTTTTCAATATTTAATTTGACACACTTTGTTTTTCATACCAATTTCCTATCACCTTCTTACTAGTTTTGACATTTTTTTGTTCTTCCTACCAAATTCCTACTGTTTTGATTCAGTACTTTGTCGATATTTATCTTACACGTTCTAGTCACTTTCCAATGCATTTTCATTACTTTTCAAGATTAATTTTACACAACTTATTTTTCATACCAGTTTCCGGCCACTTACCTACCACTTTCTTACTAGTTTTGACATTTTTTGTTCTTCATACTAGTTACATACCAGATTCATACTATTTTGATTCAATACTTTGTAGAGCTTTATCTTACATGTTCTAATCACTTTCTAATGCATTTTCATTACCTTTCAAGATTAATTTGACACGACTTATTCTTCATATTAGTTTTCTACCACTTATCTATCACTTTATTACTAGTTTTGTCATTTTTTGTTCTTCATACTAGTTTCATACTAGTTAGATACCAGATTCCTACTGTTTTGAGTCAATACTTTGTAGAGCTTTATCTTACATGTTCTAATCACTTTCTAATGCATTTTCATTACTTTTCAAGATTAATTTGATACAACTTGTTCTTCATACCAGTTTCTTACCACTTTCTTACTAGTTTTGACATTTTTTGTTCTTCATACCAGTTACATATCAGATTCTTACTATTTTCAATCAATACTTTGTAGAGCTTTATCTTACATGTTATAATCACTTTCTAATGCATTTTCATTACTTTTCAAGATTAATTTGAAACAACTTGTTCTTCATATCAGTTTCCTACCACTTACATACCAATTTCTTACTAGTTTTGATATTTTTTATTCTTCACACCAGCTTCATACCAATTAAATACCAGATTCCTACTGTTTTGATTCAATACTTTGTAGAGCTTTATCTTACATGTTTCTAATACATTTTCATTACTTTTCATGATTAATTTGACGCAACTTGTTCTTCCTACTAAATTCCTACCACTTACCTACAACTTTCTTATTAGTTTTGACATTTTTTGTTCTTCATACTAGTTTCATATCAGTTACATACCATATTTCAACTATTTTGATTCAATACTTTGTAGAGATTTATCTTACATGGTCTAATCACTTTCTAATGCATTTTCATTACTTTTCAAGTTTAATTTGACACGACTTGTTCTTCATACTAGTTTCCTACTACTTACCTACTTGTTTCTTATTAGTTTTGATATTTTTTATTCTTCGTATCGGTTATATACCAGATTCCTACTATTTTGGTTCAATACTTTGTAGAGATTTTATTTTACATGTTGTAATCACTTTCTAATGCATTTTCATTACTTTTAAGATTATAATTGTTTATTTATTGTTATGGAGATAAACTTTTTGACATGTATTTGTGTTACTTACCATATTTTCATAATAAATTTGACACAATTTATTCTTCCTACTAGTTACATACTACCTACCTACCAGTTTCTTACCATCTATCAATCAGTTGAAATTTTTTTTCGAAAAAGTAAATCACAATGGATGGTGTTTCGAAGATAAAAATGAGACGAACAAAAAAGCGGCATGTCAAAAAAATAAACTGTTTGAGAGATAATGGCAAAATAAGATAAAAAGATTAAAAAACACACGTAGAAGATAAGAGATGGGAATACGGCAACTTTGGAACGTATAAGAGGTAAATATGAAACTTAATTGGTCATATAAGTTAGAGTACAAAATTTTAGTTGAAATTATTCCTAACTTTCATCACATTTATAAAATTTTCCCCAAAAAATAATTCTTAAATTGCTCTAATGTCTATGATAAATAATTTGAATTGCTAAGAGTTTTCCTTTTTACTATCATCCATTTTATTCAAATTTTTTTGATTTTGCCATTTTTTTCAATAAATTCATTCAAACCATTTTTTTCTTCAGTCATACTCAACAAAAATCTTTCTACATTAAAAATAAAATTCGGCATGAATGGACAGCGAGGAAAAGGGAAAGCTTCGATCCGGAAGAAATGAACAAGCCCATGAATAGTTGGAATTTTTTTCGGCCAGCCATGGTTTGACCGAAACCAGATTTCAGTCAAATCCATGGTTGGCTGGAATTTTTTTCCCAGTCAATCATGCGTTTGGCCAAAAACAGTTTTATTCATTTACGAGTTATTTAATTTATTTCATCATATGTGAATGGGCACTCAGTTGTGACTGATGTTTGGAGATGATGTTCATCCTACTGTAATTGTAATCAATCGGGAGTTGGACCTTTTCAAACCTGTATAATAACAGTTTCCAAAAACTGTACATCTTCTTTGTTGTTGACATATACAAATAGATAATGAAAATAGAGTTATTAAGGTAATTGGTAATAGAGATGTGACCCAAAAAATGATTAATGGAAAATGGAGGAATATTGCTAAAGCACAAAAAGAGGAAAAATACTATGAGACTCTTGAAATTCTTGAAGATTCATTATGTAAGTGGCCTAACTTGATATCATATGTTACAAATACATGGCTAATTTACAAAAAAAAGTCAATCCTGCATGGATGAATCAAGTTTTACACCTAAGGAATACACCGAATTGCAAAGTAGAGAGTGTACATGCATTACTTAAGGATTGATTGCATGAATCAATGGGAGCCTTGGATATTGTATGGACAAAGGTGGATAAACAAATTCAATCACAAGAAATAAAGATAAATTAAGTACATTTACTAATATTATACGATTTTATGATTGTATTTTGACATTTGTTAATATTGTTTTATTATTTTAATCTTTGTACATTTTTAGAGTTGAACTTGAAAAATCAGGAACAAAACAATGTCCATTCACCAGATTTCCTCTCTAGTTATTATTTACTTATGTTTCTCATTATGCTCAAAGATTACTATTTGATGACACAAAGATGTTAAAGTAGAGAGCCAATGTAGATGACAATTGTTATTGTGCTTATAAGACTACCATGTGCATTTGAGTTGGTTGATGCAGTATAAGCGAAAGCAACAATCTTTACGAATCCATCATTTGTGGAAAAACCTTATGGTTAATGAAGCCGGAGTGAATCAAACAGAATGTGATTTTTCAAGACATTTGTCAGAGGTTGACTGTCATTTTGCGAATGTGGTTGACGTGGTCAGAACGTACAATCTTATTGCTGTGGAAAAAATGGCAAGTGTACTTGAAGAACAACTTCACCCAAAATATACCAATTATGTTGAACCCGAGGTCAACGAAAATGTAAGGGGAAGACCAAAAAAGAATATGTCAACCTGACGTGAAAAAAGTGTTTGGAAGCATGATTCAAGGGGTTGTGGAATTTCCAACACTTCAACTCATCGTAATAGTTCAGTTGGGATTTGATCATTTCCATTTATAAACAATGCATCAGCTTATGGTTTTAACTTGCTTATTTCATGGGTTGACTAATATAATTTTGATTAATTTTTCATATTTTATCATTTACAAATTATTTGTTTTGTTTCACAAGTTCATGCAGAATTCCCCTCCAAAATTCTATGTACGCGGAATACATTTCAATAATTTTTCATCCATACATCGAAGGTGTGGTTGATGAGCAAGTAGATGATAATTGCGGTTTCCGAGTTATTGCAACCTCCATTTATAACAATGAAGATGACTATCAATGTTAGAAACAATCTCGCTAATGAGTTATATGTCAAATGTCACCTCTATGAACAAATCTACGTTAACATCGTCGATGCAGCTATTGAGCGTACCTGTTGGATCGGCGGTGCATGAATTCAAGATTTCATGTATTGGATGCAAGTAATGGAGGACTTATTCTATATTACAACAGTATATAACGTTATAGATATTTATATCGGTTACTCAATGTGACCACAAATACAAATTTCTATTTCACTAATGTGCCTTTGTATACGTCATCAATTGTGACATGTCCGTGTCACGAAATCTGTATTGTTCATACAAGGATGATCTTGCAACATTACATTAGATTGAATGTGCAAGAAAATCTGTATTGTTTCTTGCAACACTACATTAGATTGAATGTGCAAGAAACTTGTCTAGTGCCTCCGATTGCAAGAAGATTTGTATGCTACGATGATGTAACAGTGAAAGCAAGTATGTAATTGAATTCCTAGCTATTTAAATTATAATATGACTTTATATTTTATATTTTATTGTGTTAATAAAATTCAGCGATAGAAAAATATGTTTTCCACGAAATTTTTTTTCGACGATTCTTGGATGTAACTGGAATTTTCGGTTGACCAATCACATGTGTGATAGAAAAATCGAACCGACTAGTCACACGGTGGCCGGAATCCGACCACAGATAAAAATAATTATATTTTTTTGAAAGGTATTTTCATTTTTTAAAGGGACAACGTGAAATAAAAAGAACGCTTAGTATTTCGTAACACCCCATTCAATATGTAAGTTTGACAATATTTTTTTATTAATTAGTATTTCTATTTTTATTTTAGCGGGAAAATAAAACGAAAAGAAAACTTAACCTTTAATTCATTTTCTTTTGCTCGTGCAGTGACGTTTGTTTCGACTGCTGAAAATCAGAGCAGTGGATGATAAGTTTCCGGCTTAGATTTTGATGCGGAGTTTGAGTTTCTTCAATCGAAGCAACAAAAATGAGTACTGTGGATAAGATGTTGATCAAAGGCATCCGGAGTTTCGACCCGGAGAATAAAAATGTTATCACCTTCTTCAAGCCCTTAACCCTAATCGTCGGCCCCAACGGCGCCGGAAAAACTGTAAATCGTTTCTTCTTACGCTGTATTAGTTTTTTATTGATTTCTATTTCCAGTGTATGCTGTAGGGTTTCATTTTGTTTTTTTAGCTGATCATCCTTTTTTGCGTATTTTTTATCCTTCAGACGATTATAGAGTGCTTGAAGCTTTCTTGCACTGGCGAGTTGCCACCTAATGCGAGGTCTGGCCACAGTTTTATCCATGATCCTAAGGTAACTGTTTTCTTTTGTAGCATCGTTAATATGGCGGTGTTTGTTTTTATCGTTTTGTTCTTAGTATATTCTTTTTTCAGTAACTTAATTTCATGGCGATTAACTTAATAACGTTGGAGTTTAAATGCTATAAGTGCGGCTGCCATTTTGATGGGTTGGCTGTAAGGCATTTAGTTGAACTGTGTTCTCAAGTTTTGTAATTTGATTTTAGGTTGCCGGGGAAACAGAGACTAAAGGACAAATTAAGCTGAGATTCAAGACTGCAGCAGGGAAGGATGTGGTATGCATAAGATCCTTCCAGCTTACACAAAAAGCATCAAAGATGGAGTATAAGGCAATTGAGAGCGTGCTTCAAACAATAAATCCACACACTGGAGAGGTTACAACACATACATTGTTCATATGATCTTGTGCAATTTTTCTTATTTCATGCTTTTTCTTAAGAGAAGTTAAAGACCCTTGTTACTTGTGAAACTTTAACAGCTCCTGTTTTTATATTTTATTATCTATTAAAATAAATTGTCTAATTGAAATTATTTGTCATGTTAAGACTAATTAAATCTTAATGACATTTGATATCTTAATGACAAATTAAAGTCTTTTTTAATCTACATTGCTAAAATCCAATATGCACTGATATGTATATGAATTAAACTCTTAATGACAAATTTAACTCTTTTCTAATCTAGATTGCTAAACACCAATATGCACTGATATGTATATGAATCAACACCATAAATCAAATCAACCAACCAAGCCATAATCCCACGCTAGGTGGGATCGTCGGCCATGAATCAACAAGATAGTTCTATGGAAAGTACACGGGTTATCCCATATCTTTGTACCCATGCGCTATGCTATAGTCATGCAATGCAATATGTGAAGATTATTTAATCTTGATGCCAAAAGTTTGTTTGATAAATATGAATATGTGCCTGTGCGTTCACATTTCACTCCCAGTATTTGTTTACTAATGTAAAAAGGAGATTAATGCTCCCATTTTTTGTTGAGTTGCAGAAGGTTTGCCTTAGCTATAGATGTGCAGACATGGATAGAGAGATCCCTGCTTTAATGGGTGTGTCAAAGGCCATTTTAGAAAATGTTATATTTGTTCACCAAGATGAAGCTAACTGGCCTCTGCAAGATCCATCTACATTAAAGAAGAAGTTTGATGATATCTTCTCTGCTACTCGGTATACTTTGCCTCCTTGTCACTTGTAAAAAGTGTTACTGCATTTTTCTAGTAACTTTATGTTTGAATGTGTGTGTGTTCCTGTTCCATAGGTTGTTCGAGCTTGCATATTTATTGTATTATCTATTTCTGAACATGATAAAAATGCATTTTTGAATGCTTCTAGTCATATTTATTTAGTAAAAGAGCATGTTGCTTTGCTGTCGTGTTTACACATTAGTTTAGCCTCTCTGGTGGAGCAGCTATTGGCCTACCATTATACCTTGATCTTTACTTTCTTTTCTCCTAACTGGGTTAGCAAATGTCAACATTATCGAATTGTCAATCCACAAGATTGTGCATATTATCCTGCTATTTAGTTTTTACACGCAATGAAAATATAAGATTAAGTTTAATTGTTATCCATCTCTTAGGATTTATTTTCCCTTCCTCTGAGGTTTTCCACTCAAAAGTTCCAGCCTTGAATTTAGATCACATATATTTTCCCAAAAGCGTCTCATTGAGTAGCTACCTGTATAACCTTTATGGCTGTACGGATTATAAATTGAAAGGAAATTGTTATTATAAAAATTCAATGCTACGCGGACTCGTAAACCATTGCTGTTATTTCTCTCACCTTTCCTCTCTGTAACTGGGAGTCCAGGTGGTATTCCTGTCTCAATCTGGTCTTCCAATTTATTTTTTTTGTTAACAGGCAGAATGCTGTGTCCACAATATACTTCTTTCTATGGTTGTTTATGATTCAAAACTTAGTTTATATTGCTATGCATCACTTCTTACGAAATAATTTTTTCTAGGGGTGAGAGTTCATTTATGTTGGCATTGTTTATCTATACAGATATACGAAAGCCTTGGAGGTCATTAAAAAACTTCACAAGGATCAGAATCAAGAAATAAAGACATACAAGCTAAAATTGGAGAATCTCCAAACATTAAAAGATTCTGCATGCAAGGTTCAAAACATTTGCCATGTTCTGCTAGAAAAAATTTATGTTATTTTATTTGTTAAATATTTGCTTCACTTTTCTCATTATGATTCCATGTGGTAGAACTATACTGGATTACATTGTTTACTTTGTATCAACCATTTTGAAATGAAATGGCAGACAATGACTTATAGTCACTAGGAACTGTTACCTTCTTTTCAAGCATAGACGTCTATCTATTTTCGTTATTCTTCAGTCGCCAATTTTTTCTATTGGTGTTGGATGAATATATCTAATAATTGTGTCGGCGAGGACACCTTATTAGCTGGCTCTAATTTACTGTGAATTTTTTTGCATGTACTTTTATAATATTTTTCTGTTCCCTCATCTCCTATATTGATAGATGTATTGGATCAAATTCTTTTCTTTCTTCCCTGGGAAATGAAAATGATACATTGCTTATATTGCTCCTTAAACTATAAAAATTTAAAACCGTTTGTGTCACTCACACTCACTCAAACAAAAAGAATCGTTTCATTCAAGCTCAATTTTAGCATATCAGATTGGCATGAAAATGGATTAAATTTGTCAATGCTTTATAAGTTGTAACAGATTATGATTCATTTTACATTTTGCTCAATTCTGGAATCAGGTTGATTTGTTCATCTTTAGTTGTCACTTAGTGCGGGACTACAATTTGACTTGGAAAAATCTATTGGTAATGGTCCTATTGAAGTGAATCTGAAGGTCTATCTTGAATAGTATTTTTACTTTAATTGGCTAGGTAGTATGGGAAGTTGGAACTCCTAAACACTAATGTTTCCACATTTTGTATTCAGAAGAAACTCACGGAAACCGGTAAGAGACAGTTCTGAGCTGTTTCTGTAAATAATAGAAGTTAAAAACTTGTTTTCTATGACTATAGGAAACTATTTCCGACAAATTATCCTCTAAATTTGTACTACTATTCTAAACTAAAATTTCTTTTTCAGTTAATACTCTCAATCAATAATCTGCAACTTTTCATCATTTCTTGCTGTATATGATCATGTCACTTAATTATTGTGTTACCCTTATATTTTGTAAAAGAATAAAATCTTATGATTACATGTTTATAATTTTTTATTTTTGAATATACCTTTCTATTTCATTACTTATTACCGTGCTACCTAGTTAATTAAAATTGTTATGTAATTAGAATGATGATTAGATTCTATAAATTAATAAGAAATTTCTTATTTTTATTTGTATAATAGTTTAATCAAGAATTCTGGTTACTTTAGAAAGGTAGTCTATATATATGTGTAAGTGTTGTATCTGTACTAATTTTTTTTTCGGATTTTGGTTAACAACATATCCCTTTGAGATTTCTCTCAGATTCTCTAGGAGTTGGTCCGAGTGGTTGCTATATTTAGTGTTTATTAATTATTCCTGTTGGGCTGTTTGTTTATTAAACATCTAAACTCTCACTGCGCACCTGCTGTTTCACTTCGCCTGTTAGCTTTAGTATCTACTCATTTGCTCTCAGGCTTCAAAATTTTCTTGTTTGATGGGCATCAGGGCAGTAATTGACAATTTGATTCCTTTACCACAGCTTTAATTTTGCTTTTTTTATATGTCCATTCAACTATGCCAATTTTTTTGCTCAACATCCATCTTTACTTGCATTGCATCTGCATTTGTTATTTCTGTTGGCTAAGATTTTAAATGCACTATATTCATGTCCAATATCCAATTTTGTTTTCTTCAAAAGAGATGAAATTTTTTGATCATCCTTATGAATATGTGTTTACATGAAATTTTTGGTCAAGTATTGAAATTTATTATTTGGACAAGGTCGGTTTATGATGGGATTAAGCTGTGTTTTCACAGCTTCGAGAAAGCGTTGCCCAAGATGAAGAAAAGACAGAATCAGTTACAGTCCAGATTCAGGAATTAGAAAATAAAGTTCAGAATGTTGATGTGAAAATTCGTCAAGCTGAAACAACTCTGAAAGACTTGAGAAAACTTCAAGAACAGATTTCAACAAAAACGGCTGAGAGGAGAACTTTGTTTAAGGAGCAACAGAGGCAGCATGGAGCACTTAAGGAGGAAATTGAAGGTTCGCTATGATAAGCTTTTCGGTGTCTCCCTAAATTCTCGAATTGTCCTTTTCTGCTCATCTTACTTCAAAATATATTTGCCAGTGTTACATGCACATTTGATATATACCCTTGTATTAGGATGTTATCCATAATTTTTTTGATGATGACATTTCTTTTCTTCTTTCATTATGTGTTTAATTTTAATGTCTGACACTATTTTCCTTGTTCAGACCCTGATGAAAATCTGTTGGAGTGGAAAACCAAGTTTGACAAATCGGTTGCAGAATTGCAATCTAAAACTAGCAAGTTGGAGAGGGAAATGACTGACACAGAAACTAAAACTTCCTCTTTTACTCAGAATATTTCTGAGTATAACCAAGACATTGGCAGGCTTGAGGCAGAAGCTGAAGTAATTTCAATGAAACATTTCTTGTTTATTTGAAATTGGTTGTAGTTGGTGAAATTTGCAATTGACTTTTTTTGGTGGGGAATTAGGCTCAAATTAAACTGAAGAAGGAAAGAGACTCCACAATTGAAAAACTCTGTGCCAGGTATAATATACGGCCGCTTCCACGTGCTCCATTTAGTGATGCTGTTGCTTCGAACCTCACCATCAGACTAGAATCAAGGTTGTCAGATCTTCGCAAGGATTTACTAGAGAAAAAGGTAGACACACCTTCTCCTGTGCAAGTGCTAAATATCTCATTCAGTTACATGTCTTGATGTATGCAGGCATGCATGGAAAAACACTCATAAGTCAACTTTGTTATCGTATAGGAATATGCGCAGTTCATCTTTTGAAACTTTTTTTTTATTTGCTTAAAGCTTTCTTGTATATTTATGAAAACTTCTAATTTATTATAGATATCAAATGATGCTGAAGTGAAGACAGCCGAAAACCACTACTTGGATTTTTACAAACGTTGGGGTAACATGGATGCTCAAAAGCAGGCCACAGTAAAAACGAAGGTGCACTCATGACATCCCTGCAGTTTTAAGTGTTTTTTCTTCCAGTTTGTTCTCTAGGGGTTCATGATATATGTTGTGCTTTTTAAGTGTTTTTTCTTCCAGTTTGTTCTCTAGGGGTTCATGATATATGTTGTGCTTTTTTCGGCCTCTTGATGCAGTGTTGATATTGTACTTTGTGCAGAATGACATACTTAAGGACATTAGTGAAAAACAACACAATCTTGCTTCAATTGAAGAAGAAATTTCACATGTTGATCTCTCTCGCATTGATGAAATAGAAAAAAACTTGGTGAGGATACTTGTCGTCAAAATTATTTTGCCTTGGATATAAAACCATGTATTATCAAACAAAAATGTTGCTGCAAAATGAGAAGCATTTATTTGGAGACTAGATAGAAACAATTTCAGCTTCCAGTAAAAGCTCCCAACTGTTTGTGCAGGAAAGTGAAGTTGGCAGAAAGAATGCCCTTCTCAGTGAACAGAACTTTGAGCTACGCATTCGTGAAAAGCAAAGTGAGCTATACAGCATAGAGCAAAAGATTAAGGATCTCAATCGAGAGAAAGACACCTTGACTAGTAATTCTGAAGCTAGAGGACAATTGTCTATGAAGAAGGCTGACTTGGAAAATCACAAAAGGAATCACAGGAAAATGTAAATGGGTCCTCTAATTTTTTTCTTTTTATGTATGCTTCCCTTTAGAAGTATACGTTCATATAGTCTTCTTATTTTACTCTCAGGTAGAGCTAATGCTTTTCATTTATTTTGGACTCTAGAATTGATGAATACAGGGATAAAATCAGGGGAGTTCTAAAGGGGAGGCTTCCTCCTGATAAGGAATTAAAAAAGGAAATTACTCAAGCTCTAAGGTGGCATTTAATTGTTTTTACTTTTGAAGAATTTCTGCAAAGATTTTTTTATTGCCCATGAGCACTAATGGGTTATAGAGCAAGAACATTTTGTATGTTATTTTAATCTCATATAATTTAATAAGTGAAAAAACCTTTATTTGTAATTCTCATTTTTAAACTGCACTCAATCATTTTGATGGTGCCACTTCTTCAGTCCCCCAACCCAGCTGCCCCACTACTACCAAGTTGCACCTGTGTCAGAAGTTGCCGTATTATACATTTTTCTCCTTTGTCTTAGAATTGTTAGTGATTAATTTTATGTCAGCCTCTTAAGCATTAATGTTTTAACTTTTTAAGTAATCTTTGTTTAACGTTTTTCACCATAAGAATGTTAATGCATCTTGTTTACAAGTATGGAGTTTGCACTAAAAGTTACTCAAGTTGACTTGGATATTTTAGGATTCATGGGTTATCTTTGGATTTAATTGGGCTAATGTTACATTTTCGGAAAGGACTCATCTCATAAATTTTCTGTCAGCTCTCTGGTCTCCTTACTACTTCCTTCGAAAATGTTCTTTGGTGGATGTGTGGCAACGTTGCAATTCAGTTAATATTGTATTGTTTTCAACCATATATCTAGTCAACCTGAGTTGAATTTGTAGTTTACGTAAACTGCAGAAAAATGAATATCATGGAACAAATTAATGTTGAATGTGCATTAGACTGCCAACTATACTATTTTATATGCATTTATTTACTTATTTCTTAGTGAATGCAGCATGTTATCTGACAGCATGAAAAAATTGTTCTGTATTCGTTTGATTTATTTGACATCCCATACATCTGGTCCTTCAAATATGTTATAATTATTGATCTGTTATTCAGGATTGAGTAAAAATTTGTTTGGAAGTTCTAAATTTTACTTTAATCTGTTTGAAAAGCTCATTCTTCCTGACACAGGGTTCTTGGAGTTGAATTTGATGACCTGAATTCAAAATCCCGTGAAGCTGAGAAGGAAGTGAATGTCTTGCAAACAAAAATACAAGATGTTAATGATCATTTGTCCAAACTTCATAAGGATATGGACTGTGAGTATTTTTTAGTAGTTCAATGATCTGGGTTTTGATTAGTAGGTATTGTAAACTAATAGAGTACTTGTATTGTGTTTTCAGTCATTTCCGTTCTCTTGGAATTTCATGGGATTCTGTATTATCTTAAGCATTCAAAGAAGAATTTCGTCATTGATTTTACTTTTGGTTGACCATTTGAGTTTTTTTCTAAAATAATATCTTTCTCAAAGTCAAAAAATATTTACACTCAACCTCTTCAAAATGGCAAATTGAATAGTGAAATGGAGCGTAATTCTACCAAAGTACAGAAACATTTCCATTCTTGTAAAAAATAGTTGCCTTTCTTTGAAACTATCCATTACGTACTATAGAAGATGGCTTTCACAGTGTTTCATTGCTTATGCTACATCACAAATACTAGGATAAATTTTAGGAATAAATCTATCTGGTTACCTTCTATGTGTAATGTGATATCTATATATACCTAGCTTTATAGCAATAAAAGACAAGGAACATATTCACAATGTAGTCTTTTAGTATTTTACAGGTAAAAATAGTTAATCCTGTAACTGCTGCCTATTGCTATAACTTCTGTGGATAATTGGCAGTCACTGTAAATAACTGCCTTGTCTACAGCAAACCATCACAGGTGAACTAACTGAAATAACATAAGCAAACGCAACTTAACCAATTTGTCAATTTGTTCTATTGTTATTGGTTATGACACATAACATGGTTTTGAAAGAACAACTTATAGTTGCATCTACATCTAGGCCTAATACATAGTTTGCCTCCGAACTTGGCCTCAAAAGCCAAATGACCCCCTGAACTTTAAAAAGCACCCCGTTACTCCTTGAACTTGAAAAAATGCACCAGTTTTCCCCCTCAACTTGTTAAAAACGCACCAGTTTGCCCCTGATTGCCACATGTCAACTTCTAGCGGAGTAAGAAAAGTATCATATTTGAAAAGTTAAACCAACCAGAAGGTGACACGTGGCATTTAGGGGGCAAATTAGAGCTTTTTTACTAGTTGAAGGGGTAACCGGGTGCTTTTTAAAGTTCAAGGGGTCATTTGGCTTTGGAGGCCAAGTTCAGGGGGTAAATCATGCATTAAGCCTTGCATCTATTTTATTTAAAAAGAGAAAACACTGGTGCTTGGCATTTTTCTGTGGATTTTTAGGTTCTTATTACTGTTCTCTTTCGATTTATATATTGTTATGATTTATTTATATATGCTTATTTTTCTGTAGCAAGGAAGAGATTCATCGAATCCAAACTCCAGTCCTTGGATCAACAATATAATACTATCGATTCTTACCTCAAAGTTTTGGACTCGGCTAAGGATAAAAGAGATAAGCTGAAAAGGTTCCTTGAGTAGATTTCCATTTTCACATTATTAAGTTATACATTGGACCATTTAAATTGTAGGTTTTCCTTTCTGTGTATGTAATGGCATTGATATGGTGTCTGGTGAAACTGCAGCAAGTACAACATGGCAGATGGCATGAGGCAGATGTTTGACCCTTTTGAAAGAGTAGCGCGTGCTCATCATTTCTGCCCTTGTTGTGAGCGCCCTTTCTCCGAGGAAGAAGAAGACGAATTTGTAAAGAAGGTCTGTGAATTTACACATATTATGTAACTGCTTACCTGAAGAACTGAATTTGCTTTAGTTCCTATTATTTATTCTTTTTATGCTATCTCTTTACATGATGTACAGCAAAGGGTGAAGGCTGCAAGTTCTGCTGAGCACATGAAAGCGCTGGGTGTGGAATCCTCAAATGCAGATTCTTATTTTCAACAGCTAGATAAGCTCCGTTTGTTATATGAGGAATATCTGAAAATTGGCAAGGAGACAGTGCCCCTTGCTGAGAAAAATTTGCTTGAGCTTACTGAAGAGCTAGATCAGAAGTCACAAGCCCATGATGATGTACGTATTGATTTTGTCCCTTTTTATTTTTAGGCAAAATGGATCTGTTATGATAAAGAAAACTTCTTTAATGGCGACTCTTTAAGTTAATCCATTATAGCAAAAACATGCTATCTATGAAATCCAAAAGTTTTTGTTCTGATTTCTTGCAATACAGGTGACAATTACATGCTGTGGTTATGTCGTATTTGCAGTTATTTTGCATGTATTGAACAAGATGACAAAAACATAATTCAAAATGTTTTTCAGGCAATGCTTTGACAATGAATTGTGCAAATCCTTATATTTTGAATTGTCTATGTCCAAAAGTAACAAGCTTTCAGGGAAAGAGGCTTCAGGATTATGAATTCGCAGGTTTTTGGTTTAGATGCATTTGACTTGTAAAGGATGAGGGTTTGAGTGTGTGGTTCTTAGAAATTTCTGTTGTTTCTTTCTATTATACTCAGTTCTTTTTTTATCTTAAAAAAATAATCCTTCTTTTGTTTTGGGGATTCTCCTTTATACTATAATTTCGTCTGTCTGAGAACTCCCATCAACATAAAGCACAGCTGAACACCAGTGTCACAGTGATTATGCAAGGAGTTTGCTCCTTATTGGGAAAATTTTTCAAATGCTGCCATCAGTAGGTGTATAAAAATGGAACTGTTATTGACTTATGTTATTGTTGTTTCTGTAATAGCCAGGTTATGCTTACATATTGAATTGACAATCTATATGAACTTTTTTGTATCAGTAAGCATTATTAATTTTTCCACTTTGTTTGTGAACAGGGGTATAAAAACTTCTATTAGTTATGGATTTGTCTTATGTTAGTCCTTGAAGTTAAGAAATTTCGCTACAGTTTAGATAACATGCTGAATGATTTTGCTCGCAGTTGCTGGGTGTTTCAGCTCAAATAAAGGCTGACAAGGACTCAGTTGAGGCCCTGGTGCCACCTGTTGAAACTGCTGATAGGCTTTATCAAGATATTCAGACTCTACAAAAGCAAGTTAATCATTTGGAGTATCAGGTTGGACTTGCTGGACAAGGTGTCAAAACTATGGATGAAATCCAGACAGAGCTAAGCAGTTTGCAAAGCACGAAGTATGTCCTCTCAATTTATCGCATGCTGTATTTCGATTTTGTTTTTCTTGTTGAATTACTTGCTAACAAGTATGCTTGTTTTGCAATTAAACTTTCTCATTGTTCTTTTTCTAATTTTAGTTTTTATATATAGTGGTATCTTTCTTGATTTTTTTTAATTGACTCATTTGCTCCCTGTCTCTCATTTTTAATATGTCTTGGTGACTAGGGATGCTTTCTGTAATGAATTGGAAAAATTAAGGGGTGATCAAAGATACATGGAAAATGATCTCCACAATTGCCAGATAAGATGGCATAATTTAAGGGAGGAGAAGGCCGCAGAAGAAAACAAATTGATTCATATCAAAAGAGTTGAAGAAGAGTTGGAACACTTGATTGAGAAAAAGAACCAAGTTGAGCTTGAAGAGAAGGTCCTATAATCTGTTATTAACATCATAGTAGTCAAGGCGCTGAGGCGCACTCAAGGCGCAAGGCCGGGGCTTTGGCGCTCTAGGTGAAAAATTTAGCCTAAAACACCTAAAGGCTCAAGGGCTCGCCCAAGAGCCTGGTCGCGCATTTGACTACCATGATCAACATATCTCTTATCTTGATTGTTTGCTTTCAGTATCCATTTTCTGTCCAAGTATGATTTCACACGCAACGCTTAACAACATTGATAAACTTCCAATTATACCTTGTACTAGTGAAGTGATTTATTGGACTGAGCGTTTAATTAGTTAAACTTAGTAACATAATAAATAAGTGTAAAATAGAAAACAAACAGTAATTTGTGAGGTGAATTGTGACTATGTCTATAATTATATTGGTTCGATGGAAGGAGTTCACTGCAAAAAGGTTAACTGCATAGCAGGCAGTATACTAGTATTGTCTTTGGCAATTATATGGACTTGGATGTGAAGTTGGAGGTAGAATATTCTCTTATAATTTACCTATAGAATAATAAAGAAGTCTTGGACTACCTTATTCCTTTGCGGCTGCGTAGGAACTATAAAGTGGCACCAATATCACTGCTGGTGATTAAAATCTGAATTCAACTGTTTCATAATGTTCTCTCTGTACGAAGTAGTACTTTGAGTTTATATCTCAATTTGTTCTGTATAATTGTGCAGCAAGGACCACTTTTCTTTTGCCTTTTGAACTTTTGTGGAGCTGCACTGAGTATGGAAAATAAAAAATTATCTCACCTATATGTTAATCCTTCTATGATGCATACTATTATCTGACTTATGCAAGCCAGCACCCATTCATCTCAATTTATGGGAAAAATTGGTTGATGCAAATCATGCCCATTGAAGGATTAAATTTGGTAATTGGTGGTTATACATATCCAAAATTTGCATTAAATTTTCTAAAATTCAATTTTGATCACTTTTATTTTATGTTCTGTTAAAAGCTTTATCAATTAGGTGATCCTGACTTATTTTTAATGGATTTGACTGTATGATTACAAGTGTCATTGCTTTTGCTTGAACTTTTTAATTCCTTAGGCATTAAATTAGACTAGACATTCAAGGTGAACTCTTGTTACACATTGACAAATTGGTTTTATTCCTTCTTTTTCAGCATTTGGCAGAAGCCCTTGGCCCTTTAGCCAAGGAGAGAGATAAATCCAAGACTCGCCTTGATGAACTGAAAGACAAACTTGAACGTGAGTACGAAGAACAGAAAAGCCAAATTGACAATTATAAGCAAGAAGTTGATAAATTGCAAAATGTTAATTCTGAAAATGAGAAGTGAGTTTCATGAGGCTGAGGCTTATTACTATTCATTATTTTAATATTCACAAATCATTCCAGGCAAATTTTTCCGGTCTTAAACTTTTCCCTTTCAGGTATAATAATTTGAAGATAAATGTGAGACTGCAAGACATTCAAGAAAAGCTATCTCAATCAAAATCACAACTACAGAGTTGCGAAGAAAAGAAGAAGGAAATTTTAGATGAATTGAGCAAAAATAAAGGAATTATAGATCAAACGGATACAATAAAAAGAAATATTGAAGACAACTTAAATTACAGGAAAACAAAGGCGGAAGTTGATAGGCTTACCCAGGAGATTGAGTCATTGGAAGATCAAATACTGAAAATTGGTGGGATATCTATCTTTGAAGCTGAAATAGCAAGATGCTCACAAGAAAGAGAGAGGCTTCTTTCAGAGGTGCGTTTGGATATGCAGAACAATTCCTTACCTTTTTAATTTCTGTGCCTTCTTCTTCATGTTATGTTTTTTAACATGCATAGAACATCCTATCATCTGAAACAGTTTGTCATCTTCATTAGGAGCAACTTCACATAAATTTTTTTTACTTCTCAGACTTTACTTTGTGACCACTTTTTCTTGGTCTCACTGTGTATTTCTTGTTTCAGTGTTTCTGTGACATTCTCACTGTTTTTGCAAATAATAAAAACCCAGTTATACTCTAATTACTGGGCAGAGTAAAAGTAAAGTATTTCATTTAATTGATGTAACGAGGATAAGAAGTGCATTTAGCGCACAGTGCACTTTTAGGTTTGTTTCCCGTTCTTTTGGAGTCTGTCCTTGAACAACTGTGTTGCAGATTGAAACTTGAATGCTCTTCAGTGCTGTCACAATTTGTTCTCATACACAATCGATGTTTTTATATGGAAGTAAATAAATATTTATTCTATTGGTGTTTTTTTGGTCCCTGGATTTTTGGTAAGAAGACAAATTTAAATCATGTTGTTGGTGACTTCTCTTCTCAGTGTTTTTAGCTTCCAATAATGTGGTTTTCAAGGAAAGTATGATAGAGGCTAATGTGAACCTAATCAAGACTGATAGAATGTTGGTTTACAGCATGGTAGCACTGAAACTCTTTAGACACTAATGTTTCCTGCTTCTGTCTCGGAAACCTGATTTCATGCTATATTTTGTGTTTCTTGGTGTCCATTTCCCTTCCCATTTCCTTGCTTTGTTTTTTAACAGCAAGTTGATATTAAGTTGATCAAATTGAGTGCCAGACCATTTTTACCATTGCATCTGCTCATTTTAGTTTTTGCAGTTGATAAGGTGGAGGGTTTTCCTGTCAAGTATTTCATGATTTCATGCTTAAAAAATTCCTTTCATATATGTAATTACGATCTCCTTGAGTGGGTTGCTGGGTTTCGGTTGAAACTTCAAGAAATAAGATCGGAGCCCCAGTTCTTTTGATATATAGATAAACAACGTTAATCCTGGCTGCAAATATATTTACATTTTAAGGTTTTCAAATTGTCAAACTGTGTTGTAGAATATGTAAACCTTGTTCAATAATTTGTTTTATGTTACTGCTTCATTGTTTCTAAATGAGAAGTTCGACAATTCATTTTTAATTTTGCAGAGGTCTCCTCAAATTTCTGTGCATTGAGAACATTTTTGTGAATGAACATGATTTTGGTTTTCCAGCTGTAGACAATGTGCTGGCAGATCAATTTTTATTCATATATTTTTTGTTATAATATTGTCTGGTACTTAATTGAGATTGATTTGTTATGGGTTGGCAGTTTGTAGGTTCCTCTTTTTCTACGTTTGTAATGCTTGATGAATATTATTCTTGAGGAAATGGGGATTGGGGAAATTTTTTTATCTTTGAATTTTCTTATTGTTAAACTTATTATCGGTCCCTTGTTTCTACAGCCATCAGTTCAATTCACGTTACAGCTCAAGGACTAATCCGCTTCTCTCTCCCTCTCTTTTCTGAATTTTAAACAGTTGAATAGGTGCCGTGGTACTATGTCAGTTTACCAGAGCAATATCACAAAGAACAAAATTGATCTAAAACAAGCCCAGTACAAGGGTATTGACAAGCGTTTCTTTGACCAGCTAATTCAGCTTAAGGTGGGGACATATCTATGATCTCTTAAACAAGTTTATATTCTCCTATTTTTTTGTTCTTTCCAACTAATAATATTGCATTTTGGGATGTAACAGACAACTGAAATGGCAAACAAGGACCTGGACAGATACTACAATGCACTTGACAAGTTAGTTCTTCAATTAACAAGTCTTCTATCTTGTTGTGGTTGTGAGATTACTTTTCAAATCAATTTTATCCTGTGTGAGAGTGTATGTGTGGCATGGGTTGCGATGCTTTGCTTATTTTAATTCATTTCACGTTTAGAGCACTGATGCGCTTCCATACAATGAAAATGGAGGAGATAAATAAAATAATAAGGGAGTTATGGCAACAAACATACAGAGGACAAGATATAGATTACATTAGCATCCATTCAGATTCTGAAGGTGCTGGAACTCGTTCTTACAGCTACAAGGTATGATCTACTGAGCCTACTCGAAATCACTGTCCACTAGTTCCAGCTCTCCTCATAAATGCAACAAAATTCAGGCTTAATCTAAATTTGTACCCTATCAAATGTAAATCACTTTGCTAATAGCACACATTGCAATTGTCTGTTTTAGCTATTCGTTTTTTCTCTTTTGATGCATCTTTTAACCATCATCTCATAAACTTCTTATTCTTTTTTTTTCTTATGGAAACAGGTTGTAATGCAAACTGGGGAAACAGAGCTGGAAATGAGAGGAAGGTGCAGTGCCGGACAAAAGGTGACTAATCAATACTTAACACCATTTTTTTTTTTTTGTTCTTGTTTAAACTGAGGAGAGGCTAAGATAGAGGAACTCAATCTGTCTTTTTTTATTTCAGGTGCTTGCTTCCCTAATAATTAGGCTGGCATTGGCCGAGACATTTTGCCTCAATTGTGGAATACTAGCATTGGATGAACCCACCACAAACTTAGATGGCCCGAATGCCGAGTCTCTTGCCGCAGCTCTCCTTAGGTATGATACGATAATTTCATTAAAGCTATTTTTACAGGACAATGAAGTTTCTTAGGGCTAAAGACATGTGAATCTCTTTCTCCAGAATTATGGAGGATAGAAAAGGGCAAGAGAATTTCCAACTTATTGTGATTACCCATGATGAGCGTTTTGCGCAGTTGATTGGTCAGAGGCAACATGCTGAAAAATATTATAGGGTCGCAAAGGATGATCAGTACGCCTTTTTTTTCTCCTATGGATATTGTTGTTAAAAGCATGCATACATGTTGAAGACTCAAATGTCTTTTTTTTATAATGGTTTTTGAAATGTGCCTACTAACTCTGCTTTGTGTTGCAGTCAGCATAGCATAATTGAAGCCCAGCAGATTTTTGATTGACCATCCAAGAGGGTTCAAGCATCTTTAATTTTTACGGTCAGAGAAACACGTCATTTCAATTACAGGCCAGGTTTTGTAATGTGAACATTTTCCTGTAAATTTATTATCATATTCTAGCTTTTCTCCTGAAGATCTTGTATGAACCCTTGCTTGTCTCGGACAACAAGCGGAATGAAATCTATCTATAGGGATGACGGAGATTTATATAGTTTTATTGTTCATATAGATGTAATTTGCCTTAAAAAGTTATGATTTTTTATGATATTATTTTATTTACTTAGTTGCTATGCTATCCATTTACTTAATATCGTACCTACGAACGACTAAAACTCCCTTAATAAAAAAGAACAAGAACTTGTTGTGATTGAATATTTGTTGCGAATACTTTGCCAGAAAAATAATTGGGCCAGAAAAATGAACCTTCGTTTAGGTTGGTCTCTATAAATGCTCAATCTACGGTGGTTTAGGTGATCACAACGAACGCATGGCCCATGCATTAGTATATTTTTTGGTTGTGCGATTGGAAAACACTGTTTCCAGTGAAGGTATTTAAATAAATTCCAAGGATCAGTGGATGTCTATTTAATGTTAAACAAAAGATTAGAGGGACTGATTTTTATATAGACACAAAAATAACCTTAAGGCTTGAGCTAGGCATTTTTGAACGGTGTTTTCTGTGGCATCGAAGCTAATAAAAAGAGCATAAAAATGAAAATAATTTTGAATACATTATTCCTACTGTTTGCAAAATCAAATAAGTTTATTGTTCAGCAATGAGACACATGGGTCAAACAAACATCATATGCTTTTAGTACATCACAAGTCATACGAGAGGATTTAAAATCCTACCTCAGCGACCTACTTCAAATTTAAAAAAAGGGCTACACTACATGACCAAAACCCAAATTCAGAAAAAGGCACTTTTTCCTTACTGGCCGCAATGAAGCAAAATTCTTTTAACTACTGAGGAGCTAAACAACTGAGAAAAAAGTATTTGGCCTTTTATATATTGTACTTCATTTCGGACTTTTGGAAACCAGGCATGTCAAAGGCAGACGAGAACTTCTCAACATCAGCCTTAAGAGCCTCGATTTCCTTGTTGTTGACGAGACCCTTGTTGAAGTCCTTCAATAGCTTTCCATGCTCCTTCTGGATGTTCAAGGTGATTGTCACAGCTCGGTGCAGGAATTCTCCTATCTGCTCGAAATCCTTCTCCACCAAACCTCGAGAAGTCATGGCTGGGGCACCTGCGCATCGATCACCCAATTATTATATATTTAGGGGTAATTTTATTTTAGAATTCAAGTCAATTTTTTATACTACAGTCCTAGCTTAAAAAAAAGACTGCAAAGTTTCAAGACAAGAAATTGAATTCCTGAGAGTTGTGACAAGTTGAAATTTATACCAACTCTAACACCTCCTGGAGCCAAAGCGCTGCTGTCACCAAACACAGCATTCTTGTTTACAGTGATGTGACAAAGATCACACAGTTTTTCGACCTTGTTGCCTGTACGGACAGTATAGATTGTAAAAATTATTTCTCAAGGGAAAAAAAACTAGATTCCAATCAAAGTCAAATTCTTTACCAGTCAATCCAAGAGGGCGGAGATCCCAAAGAACAAGATGGTTCTCAGTTCCTCCAGTGACCATCTTGTATCCCTTGCTCATTAAGTAGTTTCCGATAGCAACTGCATTGGCCTTCACTTGTTTCGCATAAGCTTTGAAGCCGGGGGTCATGGCTTGTTTCAAGGCAACGGCCAAAGAACCGATCTGGTGATTGTGGGGACCACCTTGAAGAGACGGGAAAACTGAAAAGTTGATCTTGTCTTCAAAGTCGTACACAGCACCCTCTGGCTGGCCCTTCTTGGCTGGTTTAGGTCCCTTCCTGTAGAAAATCATACCTGCTCTTGGACCCCTCAGACTTTTGTGGGTGGTGGTTGTGACAATATCACAGTAATCAAATGGGTTGTTTGCTTCCTAAAGATAAAATAAAAACAGAATAATTTAGAACAAAATAAGAACCTCAAAAAAGTATTTCAGTGCACAATGATAATATATTACAAATGCAGGATCATTTATTGAAGCATCAATTAGGAAGATGAATTCCATAATCTTACTATCAAATCAATTAAAGCATTAATACAATCTTATTCATAAACTAGATGCTTTTACAATCACCAACTATTACAATTGCATATTTAGTTTAACATTTTAGTTCATCAAAACCAATAATGAGTGCAGATATAACAAGCATTGATGACAACTGGATATGATACGGTCAAATTCAGTTCTAATCTAGCTACAAGCTCAAGCAACGAAAAAAAATTGCATATTCCCAATATTAAGAAAAATCCAACATGCAAATATATTAAGTAGCATATTTTATTTCCCGAGTCAGATGCTCAATATTTATATCCTTCAATCAATTTTGAAAGACACAGCGGTTGACAACAATCATGAAAAAACATAATCCAAAACTCAATATTCAAACATCTTTATGCATTGATAGGAGCAGGATCTAAATCATTCAAAAGTCAAATCTTGAGATCCTGAATAAAGAGAAATCACAACTGTAGATTCTGTAACTTACAAGCTTAAACCCCAGACCAGATCTATCATTTGCAAATTAAGAGAAAAATTGCATAAAGCCAAGATCTAATCTTTCAAAAACTGAAAACAATAACCAAATCAGATCCAGAAAAAAGGCGGAATCACATGCAACCAAAAAACAGAGATCTAGAACGAGAAATATACATGTGCATGTATATACCTGAGCAGCAACAAGACCACTAATGTGAGCCATATCACAAAGCAAAAGAGCACCGCACTTGTCAGCAACAGACCTAAATCGAGCATAATCCCAATCCCTAGGATAAGCACTACCACCGCAGATAATCAATCTAGGCCTGAAATCCAATGCCTTCTCCTCCAGCTTATCATAATCAATATATCCAGTTTCCGAATTAACCTTATAAGGCAAACTCTCAAAATAAATCGAGGTAGCAGAGATCTTCTTACCACCAGAAGTATAATATCCATGAGTCAAATGACCACCGGACGGAAGATCCAGCCCCATAATCCGATCATGAGGCTTCAGAACCGCAGTGTACGCGGCGAAATTGGCCGGAGAACCGGAGTAGGGCTGGACATTGACACCCCATTTAGTAGGGTCGCAATGGAAAGCCTGGAGAGCGCGGGAACGGCACAGATTCTCGATCTCGTCGATGTACTCATTGCCGCCGTAGTAACGGTTCCCAGGCATGCCCTCGGAGTACTTGTTGGTGAGAGCGCTGCCGAGAGCCTCGATGACGGCGAAAGAGGTGAAATTCTCGGAGGCAATGAGCTCGATGCCGGAGCACTGGCGGCGCTTCTCTTTCTCGATCAAATCGTGGATCTCAGGGTCAACTGATTGAAGGGAAGTGTTGCCCCATTCATTAACTGGATCCATTTTGATCGGACGAGAGAAATGGAAGAGATTGAGAGAGCGATTGAAAGGAAGAGTGTCAGAAGGAGGAGAGAATGTTCAGAGGTTTATAACAGAAATCTGAAATGGCTTGGACGGAAATTACGCTTATGACCTTCGATATTTGGGTGGCGGTAGGTGACTAAGATGTCGCCATTTTTATTTGGTTAAAAATAAGGATAATTTTGGTAATAATTTTTACTTACCGATAATTTTGGTTGTTTTAAAATCGAGCAAAAGATTAATAAATGCAAACTCAATTAAAATAAACTACCTAAGAAATTAACACTACCCAGGTCTTGAAAGTTGAAGATCATACCAAATCACTTTAGTTTATTTTAATTGTGATGTCCATACATATTATACTAAATTTTTTTTTACATTATTCATAAAATAATTTTTAAATAACAATAATTAATATTTTATATTATTTAATAAAACTGTAAAAGACATAATAGTAATATTTATGAAAATATATAAACATTCAATTAGGAAATATATTTTTTCAAAGAGAAATTAGTAACTTTAATAATAGGTTCAATGATAATTTTTTGTGAGGTCCAAATAAATTTTATTTATAAATTTATACTAATTTTTAAGAAAATATGGGGCAGGATCGGTCATGATAAATTGAGGATTCTAGGTAAAATAATATAGAGATTAATAAAATGGACCATTGGTAAAAAATTATAATAAAAGTTAACTATTTTTTTTTTTTGTGGAAATCAAGATTTGATCTCATAACTTCTCACTTCCATAACAAACTACTTACCATTAAATCTACTACTAATTATTATTTACTTTTACCTTTTTAACATTAACTATTAAAATTATAAAAAAAAATATTTTTACGCTCCTTCCGACATGGGCCCCGGGAAGTGGCGCTCGTTGCCCACCCCCAGGGCCGGCCTGTATGGGGTTCTCATGTGGCTTTGTCACTTGTCACTTAAAAATTAGGAGACAATAAATTAATCTGGAATAAATTCGGATAACTACTAATGCATTAAACCTATATAGCCAAATACTTGGAATTTAGCTATTTTATTTTATTTGTTCTTAATAATGTTAATAGTTGGTTATTGTTGCGGATACTTTTATGTCTTTAAAAGCAATTGTCTAGTAGTTATAATGAACATTTTAAGCTTTTGTTTGATATTAGAAAAAAGAAAAAGAAAACTATGAGAAAGTTTACAAACATCTATTTACTAACTGTTGTTTGATGTCAAAAAGATAGAAATTAAATAATTTTCGAAAAACGATTAGATTATTGTTTTTTGTTATTTATTAATGTTATATATTTCTTTAAAATATCTAAAATTGATTCTTTAGTAGTCTTAACCAAAATACTTCGCTTGTCTAAAAATTATTTAAAACAACTTCCATATCAAGGTTCCAAGTGGCACATTCATAAAATAGGTGGAGGATTGAGTTCGAATCCTAACAATATTGCTTATTAAAAAATTGTATAGTACAATTTGGGGGTTTGTTTGTTAACATTTCAACAATTGTTTTTACTTTTTTCGACATCAAACATGATTTTTTGTTAAGATAAACTGCAATTATTCCAAAAACAAACTAATTTTTTATAACATGAAACAATATCAATAACATTTTACAGCAGCCCCATAGTTTGTGGAAAGCGAACTATTCTTAAAGAATAACGTTTACACGTCACCAAAAAGACGTGACTTCATAGTAGACCTGTTTGTAAGCCAGGTTACCTGTCCGAGCCTGCTTCAATAGGTCGGGCTTGGACACTCAAATTTAAAAAAATCCGGTCCGAGTCTGTCAAAGCTTGAAATTTTATGAGTCGGACTTGGTTTGTATATAAATACCCAAACCCGGCTTGACGAATAATTTTATTTATATATTATATTTTTATATATTAAATTTATAATTATTTTTATAAATTTATAATTTATTCTATTAAATTTGTTTACTTGATTACATAAATTTTACTGATTATTAAATATTTTAAGTAAACATATTATTTTATATTCTTTCTATTTAGTTTAATAAAAAAATTTACAAGAAAAAATATTCATGCACTTGTACCGGGCTTGAGAATGATCTTTTAAACCCGGCTCAAGTCCGAAGGTTTAAAGTATGGATTTAGGCTGGGCTTGAGTTAACGTTTTTAGTAAAAAATCGTCAAACTCGACCCGAATTCAACCCGGCCTGCCCGACTAACGGTTTTCCTTCATAGTTTGCAACTTGTTTGTTTTTGTTTTGATTAAAAAATCATTTAGAGAACATGATATTTTAGGTTTCTGTTGATTAGACACTTTTTTTTCAATTTTACTGATTGAGCATTTAATTTGTTGTGATTATACACCGAGTGTGAACATGCATTTATAAATACATAAAATCAACCTCGTTTCATATTAATAAAATTGTATTTTCAATTTTTCATAACCAATGGTAAAAAGTAACGTTGGATGTCAACTTTTTAGTGTAAGCTATGATATTTGTTTTTAACAAAGTAATTTACTTTGTTTCTTATTACTTATTGGATCAATTTTCACATCATTAATCTAAAAGTGATTAGAGACAAAGTAATGAAGACTTTGTTTTGACAAAATCACCATAAAATCTCCTTATTCTTTCAGCTACAACCTGACTATAATGGCGACGCTAAACAATTCTAGGGGAATTACATTAAGTATTCAATCATTTGATGTTTGAAAATAATTCTTAATACTATTTTGTTAAGTATGCTGATGATATTCAACTTCTTAACACTTTGAACTCATCAGCACACATTTCAAACTACGCATGTATTTTTCCATGTAAACATATTTGATTGATTTAATGTTTCAATATACGCATGTATTTTTCCATGTAAACACAAAAAATTCTTATTTTACTCCTTTTTATTATTTAAATGTTACGCTCGACTAATTTTACAGTTATGATGTTACAAAATTTAACTTACTACATCCGGTGTCGAAAAATTATCGTTTTAATCAAAATTTCGATTTCTGTTTTGTTTATCATTCTCACACATCAATGCAACATTCAACAATTTTTTTCTAATTTACCCTTGTATTAATTAGGAAAGAGATTAAATATAAAATGAAATTATAAGGTAATAATTAAGAAAAGAAAGAATTTTATGATTAAGTAAAAGGGATAAGATAGCAATTTTAATAGAGTAATAAATGTTTTATTAGTGTTGATGAAAATCCTAAAACGACAATCTTTCGACGCCGAAATGAGTATTATATATAGTTTTAAGTATGTTAACGTATTAATTACTTAATTGCGAAGGTCCTGATCAAAGGAATAATTGTTTAAATACATAAAGTTTATACAATGTGATTCAAAATACACTTGTTTTACTCCAATAAAGAAGTTTCATGTTAAGTTGTTTGTATGATAAAAAGTTCACTAATTAGTAATTATGTTAAATAAAGAGAGATATTTTAGTAACTGTGAAGACAATATTATAAACAACGAGTGATGGTCGATGATCCTTTATTGCTACAGCTAATCAATTGCACTGAATTATTTCTTTATAATTTGTATTTTTGAAGCCAGATTCAAACTCTAAACATTTGTATTCTTTTAAGCAAGATTCAATCTCTAAACATGAGTACTTGAGTCATTGTACAATTATTTAACATAATTTTTTGGTTATTGTAATTAGTCGACTGATAAGAAGTTTGATTCTTCGTTAACAAATGAAAAAATTAATTATTAATTTGTAGTATAAACTAGAAAGAAAATAAAAAATCATAACAAAAGATTGGTATTGCCACTATTAGTTATTCTTTTGCATGTCTGTCTTCAAGATTTTGAGACTTGATTAAAGTTAATTAAGATATTTCCAATGGATGCAGCGATATCATATTATGTAGGAACATTTGAATGGTTTATCTATTTTACTTTTTTTTTTTAACACATAAGCATAAATAAATATTATATTAAAAAATTAAATCTCCAATTGATTTTCTATTCAATATTTTCTATATGATGCGTTATCATTGATATCAACATTATCTATTTAATTGTTCACAAATAGATAATAAGATTGACAATGTTAACAATTAATTTAATAATATTTTAATGATAAAAGATCCTATATAGTAAATTATTTTATCCCTTTATTATTAATTTATTTTGAAAATAATACAATTCAAATCTAAATAGACAATCCATTATAGTTACTTTTCAACATATATTTGTCTATCATACCACATCATCAATATGGTAGTCTGTTTTACATGTTACATAATCATAAAATGCACAAATTATTATAGATGCTCTAAAATTTTTATGAATAATAAAAAACTAATAAGACCTCGTAAAACTAATTGAATAAGATTAAGTGTTACCAATAAATATATGTTATATGAACAATTTTGATAGAAAAAATAAACACTGCGATCATAATAGGACAAATATATTATGCAGCGAAATAAGTTATATTTCTAGTACATGTATCTGATCAAAACTTGAGGACATTATATTCGAACTCCTCCGCCTTCTCAAATTGAAACACAAATTCGCATTTGACTAATGTTAATTAATTAAACCACTTCTATCCGAAAGTATCCGGACAAGAAATTATACGATGGCCTAGAACTATTAATGCGGAAAATGGTCCATCAACACATACTTTTACATACATATTAACTTTCAACATTTTTTCCTCCATCAAAATAAATGTTGATGGAACATTTTTCTAGTTGATATGATAAATTTCTCATGCTTGTATGGTTAATAATAAGGATTGAGATTGTCTAATGTTTAATTTGATTGATGTTAATTGAAAATGTGTATTTTTTCATTTACCAATCTATAGGGTGGTAATTAATACATCATTCTAATGTACAATATTGAACATTAGAAAATCTCAATCCTTCGTAATAAATACAAGAGTATCCACAACAAATAACGACAAAATCTACTTGGGGTTTTTGTTCACGTTGTGGTGATGAACTAAAGTCTAAAGCTACTCGTTTATTGTCAATGTGGTAGGTACTACCTAATTAAAATCATCGTACTCTTTATAGGTTTACAATTGGGTTGAATTCCATCTAGTTCAAGATAAATATACAAGTTGATCTTTCACATTAGAATTTCATATCTATCTTGTTGGATTCTGAAGATAATATAGTTTTGTAAGTTTTGAGTTCAGAAGCAAGGCTCAAAAGGAAGTCGCCTCAGAAGCACAAGGATTCGTCAGAAGAGCTATGGATGCTCAGAAGCTTTTAAAGTCAGATGAGGTGTTAAATATCTCAGAAGATCACTTAAGACTCAGAACGTTAAAAAGCCCTTCTGAGGATTGTAAAATGTCAACTTAGACTTTCGGCGCTAAAAGTCAAGAAAGCTTACTTCGCATTTAATGCCACCGCGCGCTCTGTTCTTTAATCTACTACAAGACAAAAGTTATTGTAAAATCAAGAATAAATCTCACCTGCTATTCTGATAAGGATCTGCAGTACAAAGTGGACCTCCCAAATCAACCTGATACAGCATGGCGCGGATCAGAGTTGGACAAACTATTCTAACAGATTGTTTAACGGAAACAATATTGGAAGACAACGGCAGAATTCCTAGCAACGGTCCAAATATCAACGAAAACATTCTCTCCCTCTATAAAAGGATGATTTCCGCCATTGGAAAAGGTTGACGAATTTTAACAAAAATATTCAAGAGTGAACAAATTCTCAATCTGCTTACAACTTTCTCATAGCAAACACTAGTGCAGAAATAGTCAATAAGGTCGCTCCATTCGCGAGGGTTTTAACAAAAACCGTCTAAAATAACATTAAAAAACGCGGAATGAGCAATACGGACGGTTCTAATTTAAATAACCGTCCGTGTTACTCAAATTTGTACGAGGAAATGCCATCAATAGCAATACGGACGGTTCTAATATAAGAACCGTCCGTAATGTTGAAAGCTTAATGGAAATACGAACGGTTATAAATAATAACCGTCCGTATTACTTTCAAAATCCCTAATTAAAATCAGGGTCTCCTTTTCACTCTCTTTCGAAA